>RJWJ010037029.1:0-15759 GCA_004363605.1 Indri indri | reverse complement strand
GGAGGACTTTATTGAGGATACTTTTAGTAGAGTAGTAGGATAGAATCCAAATTGTTTTTGATTGAAGAGGAGAAGGTGGTAAGGAAATGAAGATTAGTTCAAGGTCTTTAGCAGGTGGGGGAAGGTGGGATTCAGAAAACAGATGGCCTTAGGGAGGGGTCCTTCTTCCATTGCAATGTGAGAAAGCAGAAAAGGTAGGAACACATCAGAACCATGGTGGATTTGGTGGCAAAGAAGTAGCATAATTACCATATGATGGCCCCTGTTAACTGTATGAAGAAATATAAGACAAGGATATCTGCTGAGGCTAAGGGAGGAGGGCAGACTTTTGATATGAGTGTGTATAATTTAAAATTGTCGTTCTAGAGGTTAACTAGAGAAATGTGGTAGAGTCTCTGGACAGTGTCTAGGGAATTCATGGTGGCCTGAATCCTCCCAGGTATATGATGTTTTTTTCCTAGCAGTACTCAGCAGTTCAGGTACAAGCATGGAGACAATGGTTAGTTGGTTTTAGTTGAGTTTTGGTAGCCAGGTATCATGGAGAGAAAGAAAGGTCTGGATTTTAAGGTATTGGCAAAAACGTGCTGAAATTATAGACCATAAAATCCAAGATGAGTACAAGATAGTAGTGAGGAAAAAGCAGGTGAGTAGTAGGTAGAGAGAAAATAGACTGGTTAAATTGCCTCAAGTTTAGTTGAAGTAAAATAGATGACTGGAAGCTCTTGGAGTTAAGACCGTATGGTGGGTAACCCCGGTGAGATTGGCCTCTATCAAAAAATCCCAAAACAACAAATGCTGGCGAGGATGTGGAGAGTCAGGAACACTCTTACACTGCTGGTGGGACTGCAGATTAGTGCAACCTCTGTGGAAAAGAATTTGGAGATACCTCAGAGAGCTAAAAATAGAAATACCATTCAATCCAGCAATAGCACTATTAGGCATCTACCCAAAAGAGCACAAAACATTCTACGAGAAAGACATCTGCACCCGAATGTTTATGGCAGCACAATTCACTACTGCAAGGATGTGGAAACAATCCAAGTGCCCGTCAATCCATGAGTGGATTATTAAAATTTGGTATATGTTTACAATGGAATATTACTCAATCATAAGAAATGACAGTGATCTGGAACCTCTTATACTTTCCTGGATCAAACTTAAGCCCATTATCCAAAGTGAGGCACCACAAGATCAGAAGAACAGGCTCCACTTGTACTCGCCATCATTCTGGTACTAACTGATCAACACTAGGTTGATCACATGGCAGAAATACTCTCCAGGGATTAGGGGGATAGGGGGGCAAATCTACAACTAAAGGACACGGGGAGCACTAAGCGGGGGGAAGGGCATGCCTTTAACCCGCACTTGGGTGAGGCAAAGACATAAAGTGTAACTATAGTGTTTGTACCCTCACAATACCCTGGAATAAAAAAAATTAAAAAAAAAGACTATATGGTGGGAAGTATGAATTAGAAGAGATCTAAAAGATGGGGCAGTTTCGAGTGATGTCACAATCCAGGATAACATCATGAGACTGAGTGGTTGAGGAGGTTTTGCCAGAATTTATCTGCATGACTGACTATGCAATATATTAATATTCTCATTGAAAAAAACAAAATGTAAAATTCCATGTAAAAATTGGTCTTTAAAAAAAATCTAAACATCAGCTAACTTATTTTTAAATTTGCAAAGATATAAATTGTTTATATAAAGTTCATAAATCTGTATGAAACTGTGTACTGAACAAAGGTCTCTGCTTAAAAATAAAAAGCAGAGGGTAATATTCATGCAGAATGAAATTTAAATATATGATTGTTGGACAAACATTCATGACTCTAGAGCCTTAAGAAGTTAGTCAGATAATTAGAGTTGGCAGTGGAGATGTAAACAAAATGCATATCAGCTAATTAGTTGGATTTAATGAAACTCTGTATGTATGTGGAGCTTTTTCTTTTAAACTGTAACTTGTGGAATTTTATCTACATGGATAAATGTAGTAAATTTGATCATGGTGTTGTGAATTTGTTTTGGATTTCTTTTAGATATTAAATTTTATCTAATGTGTGAAACTATCATTTGACTTGCTGAAATATGGTTTGGTTAAAATTTTTATGGTCTGGAAATTAGTTGCCTTCTAAAGTAAGTCCTCTAAAAATTTTATTTGCGAAGCTTTCTTGTGTTATGACATAGATTTATGGTTTATGTATTTTTTAAAGTTTTTTTCTTTAAAACATTTTTGAAAAGAGTTCATTGACAGATCTTAGGGTTAACCATTTTAATAACTGAATCCATTTCTGCTACATAATGAAATGTTTTCCCAAGAGAGGTCTGCTGTTATATCTGAGTATGCCACCATTAGTTTGCATTTGAAAGCAAATAGTTCCAGTCTTATAATTTAGCTGAAAATTCATTTACATTGATACTAAAATAAACATATGCCTTGAGGACAATGTTTGTTTTTAACTTAACAATTGATCTTTATTTGAAGTATTTGATTCCTCTGAAGCAGTACAAATAGAGATTCTAGGGTCCTGCAAAATGAGGAAATCCAAGAGCTTTAATGAGGTAGGCATAGAACAGAAGAATTTTTTTCCACACCTCTTTATTCCAAAAACTTTTGTTTTGTTTTTCATTCTTGCCATTAGGTAGAAGGTTAGGGTTAGAAAAGATAGGAGGAAGAGATTGTCACCTTGGTTTTATAAATACCATTTAAGTTGATGCATTTACTTGTGCAATCATATTTTCATAGATTTTTTTAAAGTTCTTTGATATAATAGTTATAATTGCTATAATTGATAAATCACTGCTAACTTCTATGTTTCAGTTCTTAGGTATAACTTAGTATTATGATTATTAATAATGACTTCTTTAGTTTTCTCTCATGCATCTCCCCTAGTCAGGTAGAAAGTACAATGCATTATTCAATTTAGGTTTAACTGTAAATTGAGATAACAACTGGAGCATTTATGTTGAGTTTCTGCTTTCTAATGCTGTATAACTAGACTTAGAATAATACTAACCCAAAGTTTAACCCTGAAGAATTAGTCACAGTGGACTTTCCTCTATCATCTGGTCAGGCTTTCAATTATTAACATGGTTAGTCCCTTATGATTCACTCCTTGATTCGGCAAATTATGTGTTGAGCATTTATTATATGCCAGGCCGTGTTCTTGTCTCTGGAGGATTCAGCAATGAACAAATTAGACAAGGTCCCTGCTTCCATGAAACTTACACATTAGTGGGGTAAAACATTAAACAAGTTCACAGGATAATTGTGGATAGCGATAAGTGCTGTGAAGAGAATACAGTACAATCGTGCGATGGAGTGATGGAGGGCAGGGAGGGAAATTGTGAAGACAGCTGTAGGTCAAATTGGAGCCACAGTCTGGATGATACGAAGGATCTACTATGAAGATTTGGAGAAAATAACATTCTAAACAGAGGAATCTGAGAGTTCTGAGTTTATAGTTTATTTCTCTCCTTCCTTCGGGATGAAGGAGGAGGAGGAGGAGGACAGCGGCATTGATGATAATGGTGGTAATAAGACCATTCTTTGAGGGTTTCTGGTGTGCCAGATACACAGTATGGGTACTGGGGAAATTGCATAATCTCCCTGTTGTAGGGACACTGAACCTCTGAGAAGCTAATTCCTTCACTGCACAGGAAGCGCGAGATACAGGATTAGAGGCTGACATCTGCGCCGAAGCCCATGACCCTGCCCACTTATTATTCCCAAAAGCAGTGTTACCAGCATTAGGACCACAACTTTTCTTTCTTTTCTGTTTACCTGCTCATCCATTAAACATCTCAACCTCGTAAACTAGCAGCAATCTTCTATAATCCACGAAATCTTCCACTTCCTGAGCAGCAAAGAATAATTAAGTTGTGAAAACTAAGTGATAACACTCGTAACACTTGTGAATTAACAGCAGAATTTTGCTCAAGTTGTATTTGGAAGTATTTATGCGTTGCACTTGAGTCTTTCTCAAAACACAGACACAAAGCTCCACTTGAATTTTTCCATGTAGTTCATTCAGGTTGTAAAAATTCTCGTTTTCCTTCTTCATGATTTTATTCTTCATTCCCTGCCCCTCTTCATCAGCAGGGTAAAATGCTTTCATTGTCCAGTGACCACATGCAGCAAAAACCTTACAACACATGTAATATAAATCACCCATGTGATTTCAGCTTTAGTCGCTCTTTTTATTCTAAATTAGTGTCAGATATAGCTGAAAATATTGATAAATTTTTATCTACGTTTTAGTGTGACCTCATGACAATTAAGGTACACGTTCAACTTTTTCTTTATAAGTCAGGCATATTGAGGATGGTAGTAATTGGGAGCACTGAATGAGGTAAAGGTACAAAATTTAGAAAAAAGAATCTTATTTTTAATTTTTGAATCGTATCTTCTCATGAAGAAATATGAAGGGAAAAGGTAGTACCTTGTCATTTTAAGTGAAACTAAAATGTTTTGGCTTTATCAACAGACATAAATTGTGAAGGCTTACCAATACAATCGGTATGCTTTTATGTAATTAGAGAATTCCAAAAAGCATTTAGAAATAGCTCATAAATCTACCGTATGTTGACGGCACTTTAATGAATTTCTCTAGACTATGAATAAAAATTTGGAATCCAGTTGCCTATTTGCTCTTTATATTTTATTCACTTAGAAAAAATGAGGAAAGAAAGCTTAGATTTATTGTCATATGTCATAAAAGTAACTGCAAAAAAATGATTAAAATATCTATTCACATAGTTGAAGATTTGCAGTGACCCATCATTTTATAGTATGTTTTCCTTTAATTATGTTAATTTTTCTCAAATGGGAACACTCAAAACCAGTGCTCCTAAGGTTAAACTAAGGTTAGATCCATGACCTGGCATCTGCCAGGAATGTTTTGTAGGGGTACAACCCATTACGAAGTCTTAGGAGGCCCCCTCGAATAATGGAGTTTACGTAGTACTCAGATAAATGTGCAGTTTCCACACTGTGAAGCGTTCTCAATCCCATTTCACCACTACCTGGTGTTGCACCTCCCACTACTTTTACTTATCCATTCAGTGCTTTCCTCCATGTCCACACAGATGCAGAATCACCGTTTACCCAGTTTATAAATAGTCGAAGTAAAATACCAACACTTCGACTCCTCTCTCCTCCCCTCTTTTCCTATCAAATTAACAAAGACCAAACACCATCTTAATACCCAGTTTGGTGAAAGAAGGGCAAAAATTTATTCCCAGACATTGCTGATGGAAATATAATTTGATACAATTGCTCTGAAAAAATGATTAAGTACTGTGTATATAAGAAGATCCTTAATAAAGGTGTTTATTTAGTTCCAATTATTCTGCACTGGGGAGCCTATCCAAAGGAAATAATCCAAAATGTAATCATATTATGCCTAAAGCAGTTAATGAAAATATTTTATGTATTTAGTAAATAAGAAGACACATCTCAAATATTCAACAGGAAGGGAATGGTAGAACAAATCATAGAATGCTCATATCACAGAATATTGTGCAACCATTAAAATTTATGCTTGTTTATTTAATGGCATGGACAAGTATGGATATAATAAATAAAGCAGTATATAAAATTTTATGTATAAGATGATTTCAGCTAGAGACAATATAGACAAAAATACATAGGGAACTACTTTTAAATATAAACAATATTTGCTTCTGGTTGGTACATGAACTTTACCCTTGTCTGTTTGTTTTTCTGTACTCATCAGAATTTCCATAGTCAATTTGTAATATTCTTATGATCAGAACGATATTAAAGGAAAACCACAACAGACTCGGAAAAAATCATTACTAAACTTTTGCCCGGAGTGTTACTCAGGTTTAGTTGTTCTAGTCTCTCTTAAGATTTAAATTTTTAAAACTTTCTTACTAGAAACCAGCCTGTAAAGTCTTGAAAGTCACCTTTTTCCCTTTCTGACATCTGTTTCATAAAGAAAATGACTTTACTTAATGATAATTGGATTTCCCTCTTTATGGTCAATTCATAGATTTCCATTTTAGAAGGTTGTTTATTTACATCTATTAGCTGCTAATATTATCCTCAGTTCACATGGAAATGGAGGTGACACAAAGCTTAAGTAAACAGATTGGTCATAAATCCTTGCACAGTCTCAGATGCGACTACTTAGTTTTTGTATTATCAAAAGCAGTTTGAAAAGACAAAGGCTGCTTGTAGTAACAAGATTCCTCTGTTACACACACACACACACACACACACACAACACACACAAACCCAAAGTGTGATACAAAATAGCACGTAGAATTGCATTAGCTATTCGGGGTCCTTTCTGGTTCCACATGAAGCATATAACTATTTTTTTGAGGTCTGCAAAAAATGAAGTTGATATTTTAATGGGGATTGCGTTGAGTCTGTAAATCACTTTGGGTAGTGTATACATTTTAACAATGTTGATTCTGCTGATCTATGAGCATGATATGTTTTTCCATCTGTTTGCATCCTCTGCGGTTTCTTTTCACAGTGTTGGTAGTTCTCCCTATATAGGTCTCTCACCTCCTTAGTTAAATATATTCCTAAGTATTTTATTTTCTTTGACGCTATTGTGAAAGGTATTGCATCTTTAATTTGATTTTCAGCTTGACTGTTATTGGCATATATGAAAGCTACTGATTTGTGTGCATTGATTTTGTAGCCCAAGACTTTGCTGAATTCATTTATCAATTCCAGGAGTTTCTTAGTTGAGTCTTTGGGATTATCTAGATACATCATATTGACAGCAAAGAGTGATAGTTTGACCTCTTCTTTCCCCATTTGGATGTCCTTGATTTCCTTCTCTTGTCTGATTGCTCTGGCAAGAACTTCCAGCACTATCTGGAATAGAAGCAGTAATAGTAGGCAACCTTATCTGATTCCAGTTCTAAGCAGGATGCTTTCAGTTTTTCACCGTTCAGTATGATGTTAGCTGTGGCTTTATCATATATGGCTTTAACAGTTTTGAGGTATGTCCCATCTATGCCTATTTTGTTAAGAGTTTTTATCATAAAGGGATGCTGAATTTTGTCAAATGCTTTTTTATGCATGTATTGAGAGGATCATATGGTCTTTCCTCATATTGCCATCTGATCTTTGACAAAGCAGACAAAAACATACACTGGGTTAAAGAATCCCTATTCAGTAAATGGTGCAGGGAAAATTGGATAGCCACAGGTAGATGGCGGAAACAACATCTGTACCTCTCACCACTCACAAAAATTAATTCACTGTAAATAACAGACTTAAACCTAAGGCATGAAACTATAAGAATTCTGGAAGAAAATGTTGGAAAAACTCTAATAGATACCAGCCTAGGCAAAGAATTTATGAAGAAGACCCCAAAAGCAATCACAGCAACAACAAAAGTCAATAAATAGGACCTGATCAAATTGAAAAGCTTCTGAACAGCCAAAGACACAATCAATAGAGCAAACAGACCACCTATAGTATGGGAGAAAATATTTGCATGCTGTACATCCGATAAAGGCCTGATAACCAGAATCTACAAAGGACTCCAGTAAATGAGCAACAAAAAATCAACCCCATTAGAAAGTAGCAAAGGACATGAACAGAAACTTTTCAAAAGAAGGTAGACTAATGGCCAAAAAACACATGAAAAAAATGCTCAACATCTCTAATCATCAAGAACATGCAAATCAAAACCACAGTGAGATATCACTTAACTCCAGTGATAATGGCTTTTATAAAAAAAGTCCCAAAACAACAAATGCTGGCGTGGATGTGGAGAGTTAGGAACACTCATACACTGTTGGTGGAACTGCAAACTAGTACAACCTCTATGGAAAGTAGTATGGAGATACCTCAGATAACTAAAAGTAGACCTACCATTTGATCTAGCAATCCCATTATTGGGTATTTACCCAAAGAAAAAAAGACATTTTATAAAATAGACACTTGCACTCAAATGTTGATAGCAGCACAACTCACAATCACAGAGATGTGAAATCAGCTCAAGTGCCCAGCAGTACATGAGTGGATTAATAAAATGTGGTATATGTATACCATGGAGCACTACTCAGCCATAAAAAAAATAGTGATCTAGTATCTTTTTTAGCAACCTGGGTGGAACTGGAGGCCATTCTTCTTAGTGAACTATCGCAAGAATGGAAAAAAAAAAAAAAACACCAGATGTACCCAATACTAAATTGAAACCAATCAATTAACACTTATGTACACATAGGGAAGTAAAATTCAGGGGAAATCAAGTAGGTAGGAAAGGGGAGGAGGGGATGGGTAAATTCACATCTCATGGGTACAATGCACACTGACTAAAGGGCACGCTTACAACTTTGACACAAACTGTACAAAAGCAAATTACATAATCGAAATGTATGTACCCCCATAAAATTCTGAAATATAGAAAAAAGCCATGTAGAGTATTTTGTATCCTTGAAGAAATAACATTGGGCCTTTGTAATATCTTTGCATTTTCCTTTATCAGCCATTTAAAAGTCAAAAGAGTAGAATTATTTGTGGTAAGTGTATCACACTTTTTATTACAATAATTATTATAGATAAGCATATAATAATTAAAGTTTATGTTCATTACAAATGTAGAAGGAAATTTGGGGCTACTGAGGCACCTGGTGTGTTCAGCGATTTTTGTCTTTGCCTACAGGATCTAATTGAAAGAAGGTGTTAGGGAAGACATAGCAAAGAGCCCTTTTCCTGTTGTTATAAGCAGTAAATGGCCCTTAAGAAACTTCAAAAAGAATGTGTGCTTGCTTGAGGAAGAATAGAGTAAGAGAAAAGCTGTTCCTTAATGAACCAGGGAAAAAAGAAAACCTGGTCTGAGAGATAAAAGAGGTGACTATAAAAAGGGAAGGACACAGTCTACCAGGAACTCATGAGGCTTCACAAATCAAAATCTAGACTCGCTTTACCCAAGGTAATTAGAAATTGTGTTTTTTACCATTTGTTATATTTTACTTTATTTTTAAAAATCCAAAGCAAATGCGACTATAAGACTAGTCATAATATGAATTGTTAGAGCGTGGTTATGGCTACACAGATATTGAATTGTCTGTATTTTTGAAATATTTAACTTTTAGAAAATGTTTTGGGGAATCTATAGATGTGATAAAAAGGTAATAATGTCTTTCACTTTACTTCCTCCTCCACCCTAAGTCAATGCCTCTCTTTCCAGTTATGGGATATTAGCTACTTGTCTGAGCACCTGTAATGAAAGTAGGCTTTTATGTAATAATCTGAGGCTCTCACTACTTATAATTGAGTTTCTAAGAAAAATTGCCAAATTTTTACCCTATAGGCAAACCATTTGCAAATAGGGGCTACTTGAAATAGTCATTATATTGGAGACATCCACCTAATGAACTTAAGAAGTAGTCCTTTTTTTTTTTTTTTTTGAGACAGAGTCTCGCTTTGTTGCCTGGGCTAGAGTGAGTGCCATGGCATCATCCTAGCTCACAGCAACCTCAAACTCCTGGGCTCAAGCAATCCTTCTGCCTCAGCCTCCCGAGTAGCTGGGACTACAGGCATGCACCACCATGCTTGGCTAATTTTTTCTACATATATATATTTTTTTAGTTGTCCAGATCATTTCTTTCTATTTTTTGGTAGAGACGGGGGTGTCTCGCTCTTGCTCAGGCTGGTCTGGAACTCCTGGCCTTGAGCGATCCACCCACCTCGGCCTCCCGGAGTGCTAGGATTACAGGCATGAGCCACCGTGCCCAGCCAAGAAGTAGTTCTTACAGAATGGAAAGAATATGGCCCTTAGAGTCTTGAATTCTGATTTCGTACACCCTGTTGACTCACTATATTACTTGGAACAAAACCTTGTATCACATTAAGATTTTTTTCATTTATTTAAATAACAGAATATGAAATAAATGTCTTTTAAGAACCCCTTTAAATCCAATTTTCTGGAACCATAATATACTGATTTTCAATTTCACAGAATGTTATAAATTAGGGGAGGAGTGTGGCAGGAGGAGAAATTTCCTTCCTGTTATTCCCAACTTTTTAACCTATTTTGGGTCTAAACACAGTGACTCCTCTGGTGAAATGTGGAGTTTTGCTTCTTGCTATACAATGCTTAGGTAGTCCGGATATATAAATATTTGTGAATGAAAAAGAGTTTATAAAGTTGGGCATCTTTTTCCCCTGGAAAGATCTTCTACTCTATGGAAAAGAAAGTGGTTGGTTGATAGTAGAAGGGAGATGCTAAAAAGTAGAGAAGCACTTCAAGGAAAACAGTAAACTGCAATAGACACAGAAACAATTGGGAACATGCACTGATTGTTGACTTATGAAATAGCCACAGTCTTAACTCATTTCTTACCCCAAATTTGCATGTGGATTGCATTCCATTATAAATAGAGCTCCCATTTTAATGATCAGTTGCGGAATTCTGGCAGCTATGGTGAGAATGAGAAGCAAAGATTTTATATCCATAATAACTAATTTTCAGGTCCAAAGGACACAGGCAAACTATTCTTACCATGCAAGAATTTAGGGAATATTGTTTCCGGGACCCTTTCCTGATGAATCTACGAGAGAACAAGCTTCAGACAACCAAAAGACCACATATTGTTATGATGTCCAAAATGGGGACATCCATAGAGAAGAGGAGTAGAATAGGGGTTGGCTAGGACTGGAGGGGTCGGGGGAAAATGTGGAGTGACTGCTAATAGACATAGAGCTCTTTGGGGAATGGTAATGTTCTAAAATTGACTGTGGTGAATCAATTCAGTGTGAGTATACGAAAACCACTGAAGTGTATACTTTAAGTGGATGAATTGTATTGTAAAGGTATTGAAAAACATCATAGTTCTGAATTATAATTGAAAATATTAGTATGAGCATATGAGATATTTTATCTTAAAAGCATAAATATGCATATGTGTATGTGTCTCCCTTGAAAAGGCCTAGAAACAATGATGAAATCAGTAGGTTTGAGCATCCCTAACACACAGATTGTGGCCTTGAATTAATATTTTCCACTAACCAAGCCTTCTTGAAGAAATGACTGAAATTGGAAATTAGTCTGAAACATCAAACCTCATAACAAGGAAGCTAACAAAGACTTAGAGTAATATCAAAGGACTCCGGAGCCAACTTAAAGAGGCTTCCACTGGCCAAAAATGAGAATTTTGAGTTTCAAGAAAAATAAAAAATGTAACACATTAAAACCCATTAAGTATGTTTAAATTGATAAGCTCAGACCAGGCTCAGTGGTGTGTGCCCTGTAGTCCCAGCTACTTAGGAGGCTAAGGTGGAAGGATCGCTGGAGCCCAGGAATATAATGCCAGCCTGGGCAACACAGCAAAACCCCCATCTCTAATAAAAAATACAAATAAATTAAAAATAAATAAATTAATAAGTTCATAATGATATTAAAAAGCAAAAGTAATTGATCACCTTCAAAGAATGATAGAGAAACAATTTATCACCTTGCAAACTGGTAAATAAAAGAAACAAATCAGTCATATATCTTGCTTCTCCTGTATGAGCTGTAATACTGGTAATCAAATAGTAGATAAACAAAGTGTCTCTTAAAATTATTCCTGATTATAAATGAAAGTAAAATGATAAAAGTAGAAAATCACCCATTTTTACAACCCCTGGTGAATTACTGGATCTAGGCCATTATCATCAACAGCTGCTAACTTCTCAAAAGGAGAGCAAACCACGTTAAGTGCCTCCTGATAAAATATCACCTATTGTCTTGCCAAAGGGATAAAGTCTCTGAATCCAGCTTCCAGTTTGTCAGAAATACAGTAAGAAGAATGTGTTGAACTTCACCACACATATACAACCAGGAAAACACAGAATGTGTCTCCTACAGTTCAAATGACCCAAGTTTATCCCTATAAATTATAAGAAACAGAGAAAAACAGGGAGTCTGTGGTTTAAAGTAAGAGGCTTAAAAGTCACAGTTTTTTAAGTGATCATGACTATCTATAGTGTCTAATGATGCAGAATTGGTTGATAAAATATAAAGAAAAGTAAGACTAAGACAGTAAATGCCAGGATGTGGTTACTTTTGGAAAGAGGGGAAGAACTATTTGATATAATGGGACAAGGCACACATAGGGCTTTGAGGGTGGCTGGCAAAGTCCTGTTTCTTGATCTGGACAGTGCTTACTGTGGTGTGTGTCTTCTGATATTATACTAGGCTGTATACATTTGTGTGTTGTGCTGGGGTGGAAGGGTTTGTATCTGCGTGTCTTTAAAATCTAAATATATTTTTAAATAAATAAATAATTGTTTAAGGATTATCCAGAAGTATAGTCAACCTTAGTGGAATCTGTTTTAGATCTTGAGATCTATTTTGGATAACTCTCTCTTTTTCTAAAAGAATATTTAATGTATTGCGTTAGCTTGATGTGTATAAATTATAGATTATATTTCAACATAAAGGAAGCATAATTCAAATGTAATGTATATTTAAATAGTCTATATGTCTTGTAAACATCCAGGTGCAGGTTTTTGTGCGGACATAAATTTTCAACTCCTTTGTGTAAAATACCAAAGAATGCTCTTGCTGGATTGTATGGTGAGAGTGTGTTTAGTTTTGTAAGAAACTGCCAATCTGTCTTCCAAAGTGGCTGTACCATTTTGCATTCCCTCTAGCAACGAATGGGAGTTCCTGTTGCTCCACATCCTCAGCAGTGTTTGGTATTGTCAGTGTTCTAGATTTTGACCATTCTAATCAGTACATATTAATATCTCATTGTTGTTTTAATTTCCATTTCCCTGATGACGTATGATGTGGAGCATCTTTTCGTATGCTTATTTGCCACCTGTGTATTTTCTTTAGTGAATTATCTGTTAAGATCTTTGTCCCATTTTTTTTAATAGGGACATTTGTTTTAAGAGTTCTTTGTATATTTTAGTTAATGATTCTTTATCAGATATGTTTTGCAAATATTTTCTCCCAGGTTGTGGCTTACTTCCTCACTCTTTTGACTGTGTCTTCTGCAAAGCAGTTTTAATTTTATGGGAGTTCAGCTTATCAGTGCCTTCTTTCATGGATTGTGCCATTAGTGTTGCATCTAAAAAGTCATTGCCAAACCCACAGTCATCTAGATTTTTTCCAGTGCTGTCTAGGCATTTTATAAAATTGTATTTTACATTTAGGTCTGTGATCCATTTTGAGTTAATTTTTGTGAAGGATGTAAGATCGGTGTCTAGATTCATTTTTTTGTAGATATCTAGTTTTTCCAGCATCATTTGTTAAAAAGACTGTCTTTTCTTCATTGTATTATCTTTGATCCTTTGTCTAAAGATCAGTTGACTATATTTATGTGGGTCAATTTCTGGTCTCTATTCCATTCCATTATTCTTTTTTACTAATATCACACTGTCTTGATTACTGTATCATTATAGAAAGTCTTGAAGTTGGGTAGTATCAGTCCTCCAACTTTGTTGTTCTTCTTTGTCGAGTTGGCTTTTTCCTCTTTGCATAAACTTTTTTTGTGTTTGTTTGTTCTTCGTTTGTTTTAGAGACGGGGTCTCACTCTGTCACCCAAGCTGGAGTGCAGTGACTCAGTCATAGCTCACTGCAGCCTTGAACTCCTAGGCTCAAGTGATCCTCCTGCCACAGCCTCCTCAGTAGCTGGGGCTACCGGTGTGCACCACCACATCCAGTTAATTTTTAAATTTTTTGTAGAGACAGGGTCTCACTACATTGCTCAGGCTGGTCTCAAATGCCTGGCCTCAAGTGATCCTCTCACCTCAGCCTCCCAGAAGTGCTGGGATTACAGACGTGAGCTACCATGCCCAGCTCTGTATAAAGTTTAGAATCAATTTTCAAAATCTACAAAATAACATGCTAGGATTTTTTTGATTGGGATTGCATTGAATCTAAAAATCAAGGTGGAAAGAACTGACATCTTGACAGTATTGAGTTTTCCTTTCCATAAACATGGACTATCTCTCCATTCATTTTGTTGTTCTTTGATTTCTCTCATTATAGTTTTATAGTTTTCCTCATATAGATCTTGTACATATTTTGTTAGATTTATACCTAAGTATTTCCTTTTGGGAGGGGTGCTAATGTAAATGGCATTGTATTTTTAATTTCAAATTCCATTTATTCATTGCTGACATATAGGAAAGCAATTGATATTTGTATGTTAACCTTATATCCTGCAACCTTGCAGTAATCATTTATTATTTCCAGGAGTTTTTGTCAATTCTTTCAAATTTTCTACATAGACAATTATGTCATCTGTAAACAAAGATAATTTTATTTTTCTTCCTTCCCAATCAGTATACCTTTTATTTTTATTTCATTTTTTTGTCTTACTGTGTTAGCTAGGATTTCCAGTACAATATTGTAAAGGAGTGACGAGGAGGAATATCCTTCCTTCTTCCTGATCTTAGCGGGAAATTTTCTGGTTTCTCACCATATTATGATTATTCAAACATAAATGTCCATTTGATTTTTCAAATATAAAAAGTTCAACCAGCACAAATTTAATATGCTGATTTCCCCACTTCCTGTAGATTCTAATCAATCATTGATTGATGAAGTTTAGCCAAGGTAAAAAGAATTCAGAAAGCTCTTAGGAAACCTTCTTAAATGCTTATTTATTTAAATTTTCCAATTTTCCTGAGGGATCTAGACATCAAGAAATATTTAGATATATCTACTAGTTTATTTCCTTCCTGTTGATTTTTTTTATTAAGAACTTTAATGAAAAGAAGCCCAAGCTGTATTTCAAGAAAGTTGTATGTCAATTTTCTTCACATTTAATAAAAACAATACCTCATTTTAGGGATATTTCTCAGTTATAGTATTCTAAATTTATAGTATTAGCATAGCTCTCACTGTTGAAAAGGAATTGTTTTTTAAATGTTTTTAACCTTGTATAATCTAGTCCTATGCTAAAACAGTGTTATTTTATTTGTGAACTACCACGAATAGATAAAATAGCTACTTTACATATAGACAGCCCTTTGAAACTGGATACTATTGTATGCTGATTTGCAACATAGTCTGTATGAAGAGAAAAAACTACTAAATGCTATGTTGTGAACCAATAATTAGACTCTCAGTGTGGTATAAAGTAGTCACAGGAGGTTCATTCTTGTCCTCATAAATTTGACCATATCTTTTCATTTGTATGCTATTAAATGACTTAGAGACATGACTTAATAATAAAATAAGCTCCCAAACAGCAGCAAGCACATAAAGACTGAAATTATACAGTGATTACATGCCATTTGTTTAGGAATTGGCTGTCCTGTTTGCTCTTAAATATACCAGCAAATGGAGAGTTGATTATTAAACTACGAATTCAGCATCTCATGGTTTAATCTCTCGTACTATCTGCTAAACTTAAAGATTATTAAAGATTTTTGCTTTGTTCACTGCAGAAACAATATAGTACCTGTGGTATTATACAAATATTTTGATTTAAGTATTGTTTCCAATTAGTTTATTTCCCATTCTTGTTAAATTACCTGAGTTCACATATGTCAGTGGTTCTCACTGTGGTATGCAGCAGAATCCCCCCCAGGAGAGCTGTTTAAAACACAAATTTATAGGCTTTATTCTCAGAGCTTCTGATTCTGTAGATCTGGGTGGGGCCTAATCATCTACATTTCTTACAAGTCCCCAGTGATGCCTGTGCTGCCCATCAGAGGACCACACTTTGAGAACCACTGACCTAGGACCATGAAACCTCCCTCTCTACAATTAACAGAATTCCTTTTTTATTAATAAAAAGTTAGCTAAAAAAATA
>RJWJ010037028.1:0-15759 GCA_004363605.1 Indri indri | reverse complement strand
GTGTGTGTGTGTGAGATGTCTACATCTAACTGTCCTGGGGACTGTGTGTGTGGGGTGTGTGTATGTGTGTGTGTCTGTGTGTGTGTGTGTCTGTGTGCGAGATGTCTACATCTGTCCTGGGGACTGTGTCTGAGGGGTGTGTGTGTGTGTGTGTGTGTGTGTGTGTGAGATGTCTACATCTAACCATGCTCCCTGTGCATTGTGACTACTCACGTCCGCAAGTCACAGGGACACATGCTGCCAGCCTGCCGTGAGCCGAAGGGTGTCTGGGGACTTTGGGATGACCAGAGGCCCAAGGGGGCCGGTGAGGAGTGGGGCAGAGGAGAGGCTTAGCGGAGGCCTTCGAAGAAGGGCCGGACAGAGGGCAGTGGGGAAGTGCAGACCCACACTGGGGGGACCACAGGTTGTTCACCCCAACCCTGCCGCAGAAGGGTGGGCACAGCCTGTGGTATGTGCAGGTCAGAGCTGAACGCGGCCTTCCTGAGGCCACTCTGGGTCTGGCACTTGCACCCCATTGGCTGGACTGAGCCAGTGACCTGAGAAGTTCCACCCAACCTGTTCAGCTCTGTCGTCTTGATCCATTTGGTTTTTTTCTTTTTTGATTACATACCTTATTGAAGTGATAATTTATATGCAGTAAAGTACACATATCCAAAGTGTATGTAGCTCCAACTTTATATATATGATTCTTGAGTACTCACCACCACGATAAAGGCAAAGAACTTTCCATCACTCCGGAAAGTTCCCCTGCTCCTTCATACTGAACACCTCTCCGCCTCTGCACTCAGAGGAAACCACTGTTCTAACTCCTCCTAAACCACAGGTTAGTTTTATCTATTCTTAAACCTCATCCAAGTGCGATCAGTCATACAGCATGGTTGCATGTTGTTTCTGAGAGCCATCCATGCTGTTGTGTTTATCTGTAGGGCTTTCTTTTTCATTGGTGAGTAGTATTCCATCATATGAACAATCCAAAATTTGTTTATCCATTTTCCTGTCGATGGACTTTGGGGTTGTGTATGGTTTTGGCTGTAATCATACGTGGACACCATGGACATAGCACATGCAGTTTGTTCTCCTGGGTCTAGCTGCTGTGGCCAGAATTGTGCCTCCCTACCCCCCCCCCCCCACCAAACCAAAAAACCCACATGTTGAAGCCCTAACCTCCCAGTGAGATGGCTTTTGGGTGTTTGGAGATGGGGCCTTTGGGAGGTAATTAGGGTTAGAGGAGTCATGAGGGTGAGGCCCTCATGATGGGATTAGTGCCCTGGTAAGGAGAGACACCAGAGAGCTCACTTCCTCCCTGTTTCTCCACCTTGTGAGGACACCGTGGGAAGACAGGGAGAAGACTGCAAGCCAGTAAAAGCTCTCACCGGGAACTGAATCAGCTGACACCTTGACCTTGGACTTCCCAGGCTCCAGAACTGTGAGAAATAAATGCCTGCTGTTTATTTAAGCCACCCAGTGTGTGGTGTTTTGTTATGGCAGCCCAAGCAGACCAAGACACCATGGCACATGCTCCATAAATATTTTTGTATTTGATTTTATTTAATCTATGCTATTTCGAGAGACAATTTCAGCATCAAGTGAAAATCTAGAGGAAAAAAATGAAAAATGAAAAGATTTTTAAAGTCATATTGTCAGGAGTTTACTTAAGGACGTATGACACACAGGGGTCACTTATCAGAGAGAGCGTAACTAATGGGGAGTATCTAGAAGAATCCGAGGACTAAAGCGTGGGCTTGATGTAAATATGAGTTAATTACATAACCTCCTTAGGTGTGAAGTCAGGTTAATGATGCCTCAAGAGGCTTAGAGATTATGGATGGAAATTGCTGAACAGCATTTGGCACATTTTAGGTGCTTAGTTAAGTGTTCATTGAATGACATGTTGTAAAACGTCACTCAAGCTTATCAGATTATCTATCCACCCTCCCTAAGACTCTAAGGTGGCTTTCCAGTATCCTAAAGGAAACGGTTTATACCTAACTTCTTCTTACTCTCTGATCAACTCTGCTAGAAGGTCCCGGATTCCCCACGTAATCTGGTGATAAGAACAGGAAATCAGGACTTGTAGACCAACGAAACAGAATTGAGAGGCCAGAAATAACCCTATACATATAAGGTCGAATGATCTTCTGAAAGGGTGGCAAGACCATTCGATGGGGAAAGGACAGTCTCATCAACAAATGGTGCTGGGAAAACTGGATATCCACATGCAAAAGAATGAAGTTGGACCCTTACCTTACAACATACACAAAAATCAACTCAAAATGGATTAAAGACCTAAATATAAGACCTAAAACTATAAAATTCCTAGAAGAAAACATAGGGGGAAAGCTTCAAGATGTTGGATTTGGCAATGATTTTTTTTGGATTTGATGCCAAGCATGCAGGCAACAAAAGCAAAAATAGATAAATGGGACTGTGGCAAACATTAAAACTTTTGTGCATCAAAGGACACAATCAGCAGAGTAAAAAGGCAGCCTACACAATGGGAGAAAATATTTGCAAATTATATATCTGATAAGGAGTTAATATCCAGAATATATAAAGCATTCCTACAACTCAATAACAAGAAAAAATAAACAGCCCTATTCAAAAATGGACAAAGGACTTAAAGAGATATTTCTCCAAAGATGATACACAAATGGCTAACAAGAATATGAAAAGATGGTCAATATCACCAGCCATTAGGGAAGTGCAGACCAAAACCACAGTGAGATACCACCTTACACCCATTAGGATGGCTGCTGTCAAAAAATAAAAAACGCCCAGAAGACATGTTGGTGAGGAAGTGGAGAAATGAATTGGAACTCTTGTGCACTTTTGGTGGCATTGTAAAATGATGCGGCTGCTATAGAAAACAGCATGGCATCTTCTCAAAAAATTAAAAATAGAATTACCACATAATCTAGTAATTCTACTTCTGAGTTTGTGTCCAGAAGAATTGAAAGCAGGATCTGGAAGAGAGATTTGCACAACCACGTTCTGTTCACAGCAGTATTATTCACTGTAGTCAAGAGGTAGAAGAAACCCAAGTGTCTGTGGATGGATGGATGGGTGGATGCAGGGATGGATGGGTGGGTGGACAGATGGTTAAACAAAATGTGATACATATGTACAATGGAATTTTGTTCAGCCTTAAATAAGAAAGAAATTCTGACACAGGCTACAGCATGAATGAAACTTGAGGACATTATGCTAAGTGAAATAAGCCAGTCACAAAGACAAATACGGTATGATTCCTACATATAGGAAGTATCCAGAGTAGTCAAATTCATAGAGAAAGTAGAATGGTGATTGCCAGGGGCTGGGGGAAGGGCTAAATGGGAAGTTGTTTAATGAGCGCAGAATTTTAATTTTGCAAGAAGAAAAAGTTCCGGAGATGAATAATGTGAATTTACTGAACTGTACACTTAAAGATGGCTAAGGTGGTAAATTTTATGTTATGCATTTTTATCACAATTTTTAAGAAATGCAAACACACCCAGAGATAAAACCCTCACCTCTGAAATCAGGTGAGCTAAAGACAAAGGCAGCATTGGTGGTCGGTCATCTGTTTAAAGTAATTGTCAGGACTAGCTGGAGAATAGCTTCTCAGACTGCCACGAAGCTGCCCAGAAGGGCATCCAGCCCGAGACGGGCCCTGCTCAGGCCTGACATCGGGGCGCTTCCGGAGTTCTTAGGAAGGACGCCTTACTGTGGAGCCCCCAGTCTTCTGGCCCTCTGGTTTGGGAAGACAGTTACAGTAGGTGGGGTGAACTGGAGGAATGAAGCCATGTGGTCCACAGGACACGTGTCCCCGGGCGCCTTGGATGGAGCCATACAGGAGCTTCTCAGGAGCAAAGCTTCTCAGGGTCATGGCCAGGGCCCCCTGATAACAACTAATGGGATGTATGTCCCCAGGTAGGGAGGGGACCTTGTGTTGTGTTGTTGCTGAAGCCTCTGGGCTTGAGAGAGGAGAGACAGGAGCAGAGCAGAACTGTGGGAGCCAGTGGACCCCAGTATGGGGACCGGGTCTCTGGCAGAGGATCTCTGGCAGAGTGTGCTTCCCTGGAACTCTCTTTTTCTGCAGAAGTGTTATACTTGCTCTTGGTAGCCTGAGGCCACTGTGAGTATAGCGGGTCATCAGCACTGTAAAAACCTGCTGGGTGTTGGGAATGCAGTTATACTCAAGGATGGAGAGGGAGGGGCCGATCCTGTTTGAGGTCCAGACGGCTTCTGGAAGCCTTCTTCACACATCTGCCTGCACCCTGTCCCTGGGACTCACTGGTCTCTGTGTTAACAAGGGGACCTGTAGACATGCATCCCTGACGAAGGGGCGTGGGGCCAGACCAAGGGGCCTGCCTCATTTTGGGGGAGTTAATCGTCGGGCAGGAGAGGAGAGAGCAAGAGGGAGCCGTGCTGGCTGAGCGAAGGGCAGGTGGGCAGCTGGCTGCTCTGCACCAAGCAGAGAGCCACAGAACAGTGGCCTGAGTACTGTGGATGTCGACTTTGCAAACTTGGGCTCTGACATTGACATTGGACTTGACTTGGACGTTGACTTGACTTGGACTTTGACATTTAAAAGTTTCCAGCCATGCTTCTCTTTGCAACCACTTTCTCTTGTGAGACATTAAGTTGGGACCTGGGGACCCCAAGCATTAGGGGATGCAGTGTCCTCCCTTCAGAGGTGACTCTGCTGAGCTCCCTGGGACATATCAGCTCTGGCTTTCAGGCAGCCCTGGCCCGGGGGTCAGTTCCACGGGGAGCACGTCCAGCCTTGGACAACGACCTCGGAGCTCCCAGGCGACGCTGGGCTGGGCGCGCCTGCACCCGCCCCACGTACCTGCCCAGCCGCGCCTGCCTGGCCCGCAGACCTCCCCGCCCCTCGCACCTGGCTGGTTTGCGATCCTGTGAACCTGCCAGGTCGGTACCTGCCATTTGCCGGACTGGCGGCACCTGCCTGGCCCGCCCAGCCCGAGAGGCTCTGGTAGGTCGCCCTGGGGCTGCCCCGGATCAGGTGGGCACCAGTAGCACCTGGAAGATGCGCCCCGCGGCTGCCGGTGAGTGCGACCCGCTGCAGAGCGCAGGGCTAGGGGGCCGGGGGACCCTCCGCGATGAGCCAGGAGCGTGGAGCCGGCGAGGGCCGGTCTCCTCTTGGGCTGGGCTCAGGAATGCAGGGAGCGAACCCAGAGGGGACCAACGGGCTGGGCCCCAAGCGAAGCGCCCCAACTCAGTTCGTTCCCAGCCGGAATCAGCGGCTGTGACACTTGCTGGAAGGTAGGCGGTGGGCGAGCACAGGCGGAGCGCAGGGCCCCGGCTCCCAGCAGCTGCTCCTTCCCCAGGGCCTGAGCCCCTGGACCTCGCAGCGGGAAGGGGCTGGCCCGATGCCACTTGGTAAGGCAATTTTTTCCCCCATTTTTCAAACTACTTGACACTGTAGAAGATCTGGATAAATGGGAAAGGGGAAGGAAAAGCCCTTATTTTCACCAGTCACTTCATCTCTCAAAGCCTGACTTAACTTCCGCCCGCGTCCCAGTCATTAGCCTGTTATAGGGGTGTTGTCAGGTCCTGGGGTGAGCTGCCCCTGCCTCCTCCAGCACACTCTCTCTGATTGGCTTTGCTGCCTCTTCTAATCCGGGCAACTGGCGTCCTCCTGGAGTGAGGCCGCATGTCTTGTGCAAAAACAGACAGTTCCGAAATGGGAAGTTGTCTTGGCTTCTTTGGTAGGTCACCTCCTGGGTTTGGGACCCCCGTTCCCTGCAGTGAGGGCGTTAGATCACGTGACCACAGCTCCTGCCAGCCCAGCATCCTGGCAGTGCACTCCAGAAAGTTCTACATGCTGCCTTTTCTGCACCATTCCCAAATGCGGGAAAGCCAGGCAAATTTTAATGTTTCTGCCTTATTGTGTAAAATAATCATGTTGTCTTTAAAAACTATGTATGAGCAGCACTGTTTTCCATAGCTTGTGTGGATTGTAGGATTATAGGAGATATATATCAACTCCCTCAGGGCACCAACTTTCATTATAGCTGTTTCAGAAGAATTCCTTTCATTATTTCTATATTGCATAATTATAATAGTATCTACTGGTTACTTACGGAAAATGCGAATATTGTCAGATTGTTTTCCCTCGCCTACTTTTCCACACGCAGACCTCATGATTCAGGAGTTCTGTGTGCCATACGAAGCTTCCAGGTAACACCAGGTCTGTGTTTATCTGGTCATGTGTGATTGTGAGAGAAGATGCCTGCAGAAACTCTGAGCCATATCACTTTTGATTTTGTGAGCTGTAGATCTGGGACATTCTTGGAATGGGCCTTGTCCTTGACAATCCAGTCCAGCGCTGGGTTGGTTCCAGATAGACAGTGCGCAGGAAGGATATCCACATTGAGTGGATGGAGTAGGTTAAGCCCCCCACCATTCCTCTGCCCAAGGAGCCTGGTATTGGGTGTTCTGATTCCTCAAAATAGGCATCAGTGTGTGGACCGTCAGGTGGGTCACACTGCACACCTGCCATGCTGTTCCAGAGCAGCCCTTCCCGGCCCTCCCGCCGAAAAGCGTCAGTGGACAGGACAGTGGTGACAGTGCACGCTGAGGCCAGCAGAGCCTGGAATCCACAAGGCAGTGAGTCCCAAAGTGGGGACTGTCCACTCTCAGCCCTCCTGCCTCTCCAGTACGAGGGGTGCAGTGCGGCTGCCTCCATGGGAGGCGATCTGAATGCACGCCGGCAGGCGCCACTGCCAACACCTTGCTATGCTTGTTCGGGCACACGGAAGGTGGGTCTCTTAGGAGAAGGCTCACTGACTCTCCATCTGTGCTGAGAATTGGCCTTTGATCTCATACTGCGTCTGCAGGCAGCGGGCACATGGGAGGACATTTCCATGAGCTAACGATGACTTTATTACCTTATGAGAAAAGACTGGATCCCGGTTATGGAATCACAGAAGGGTTCCTGGGTTCTGTGTACTTCCTCCCCCACTCTGCAGCAGCTGGGTCTCCTCCCACCACGGCAGGCCCACCGGGTCCCTGGGCTCCCACCTTTCCCAGGAGGAAACCTGTCCTGTGTCCCGGCGCAGGCACTGACTCTTCCCTGCTGCCCAGTGTCTGAGCCTCCGTTCCTCCGATTGCCAGGAACCGACGACCTGTTGCCGGTGTGCACCCCACAGGGCGGCTGTGCCACGGCTTGCCTGATGCTGTGCTGTGGGCTGAATTGTGGCCTCTGCATCAAAATTCCTATGTCGCAGTCCTTACCCCAGAGTCTCAGAACATGACTGTATTTGGAGATAGGGCCTTTAGAGAAGTGACTAAGTTAAAATGAGATCTCATTAGGGTGGTCCCCAACCCAATCTGACCGGTGCCGTATAAGAGGAGGAGATTAGAACACAGACACCCACGGAGGATCGAGCTTATGAGGACGCAGGGAAGAGGTGCCATCTGCCAGCCAAGGGGAGACCCCTCTGGAGAAAGCAGCCACGCTGACACCTTGACCATGGACTTCCGGCCTCCGGAATGTGAGAAACTAAGTTTCCACTGCTGAAGCCCGGTCTGCGGGAAGCCCTAGGAGATGGATCGTGCTTCCTGCTGGGAGTTTGTCAGTTACCTCCTGGCTCCTAGGTCCTCCCTCTGGTGTCTGGGATACTTCTGCGACTTTGTGCTAGACCCGCGGGTCCCACAGCTCTCCACCTGCGTGCGCCCTGTCTTCCGAGGGTGGGTGTCCCAGAGCCTAAGGCCAGATCTGCCTCACCCTGGAGGAGGTTCTGGCTCTGGGTCTCTAGGTCTTGGCCACATGCCACCACAGGAGACCAGACTGTCCCCAGCCAGGAGGTCATCGCCGCAGCCCTCATCCAAGGCACAGACACTCTCTCGTCTTCCCAGGAGCTCACTGCCTGAGCAGGGCGGGCCAGGGTCTGCCGCTCCCCTGGTGAGCCTGGCTTTCTGTGCATTCTCCATTTTCTGCACTGCCACTTCCACCCATTTGTCCTTGTTCAAGTGGGGACAAAGATACCCTCCCTTTGTGCAGCTGTTTTTTACACATTCCAAAGGTAGCATAATGGTCCTTTTCAGCCTTCTCCAAGCTAAATAGCAGTTCGTTGCTTAGGATCATGCATGTGACATGTTGTCTAGCACAGCAGTCCCCAACCTTTTTGGCCCCAGGGACAGGTTTTGTGAAAGACAATTTTTCCACCGGGGGCCAGGGTGGAGGGAGAAGGAGTGCAGCAGAGCTCTGTGGCCCAGGGGTTGGGGACCACAGATCTATGAGATCTCTGGTTAGGCAATTTTCTTCTTCAAATATTACGCTTAGATAAAATAGTCCAGCCACAACCCAGTACGCACAGGATAGGGTGGTCTGTTGTTGCCTTTGAACATGCTCTGTGGCTGCTCTCCTAGCACACTGTCCATTCCGTGTTCATCCAACAGAATTTTCTAGAACATCGTGAAGCCCATCCACTGTCCTAAGCATGCGGGCACCGTCCTGGAGGGGTGGGCCGTGGGAGGTGCCTGTGTAGGGCTGCAGGGAGCAGAGTGACCTCTAGGCAGAGGCATCCACCTTGCAGAGGACTGAACAGGAGCGGGGTCCGTGGAGACCCCCACCCCACCCGGGTCTCATTCTGTTTTCTGAGGCTGGTTTATCCTGCTTTGAGACGTCCCTTCAGTCCTAGAAACTGCAGTGGCCACGCTGCTTTGGGCCTTTCCCAACAGGAAGCCATCCCCGCTTAATAGTCTAACGATCTTAGAAACTGCATGGTTTGGGAAGTAGAAATGAAAAAATTGTGGTGAAAGATGCATTTGGAGAAACTAAACAAAACCCAAGGTGAAGCAGACGCATGTCGTTTTGTCAGCACAATCCCCCATGCTGAGGTGCCGCCCCTCGGAGCACACCACACACTGACTCAGTGCAGCACAGCCAGTGGGCGGGCGCCCCGACAAGGAAGGGCTGGAGGTGAGGAGGGAGCCCAGGTGGAGAGCTCAACTCCTGCCGGGTGGGGGCGTGGGGCCCATAATTCCCTCCCTCCTTTCCTTCCTTCCTCCTTCCTCGCTTTCTTTCTTTTTTTCTTCCTTTCTTCCTGTCTTCCCTTTCTTCCCTTTCTTTTGACAGGGTCTTGCTCTGTCGCCCTGGCTAGAGCACAGTGGCATCATCATAGCTCACTGCAGCCTCGAATTCATGGGCTCAAGTGATCCTCCTGCTCAGTCTCCTGAGGAGCTGGGACTACAGGCGCACACCACAATGCCAGCTAATTTTTCTATTTTTAGTAGAGCCAGGGTCTCACTCTTGCTCAAGCTGGTCTCGAACTCCTGAGCTCACGCAATCCTCCCGCCTCGGCCTCCCAGAGTGCTACGATTACAGGCGTGAGCCACCATGCCCAGCCCTCTCTTATTTAAGGCTATACCTATTACTACATATTTAAATGCTATAGGACAAATCTCCCAGGGCCCGTCCTTTTCTGCAGGGCCGGTGGCTATCCCTGCCCTGCGGCAGTTTTGGTAAGCAAACTGCTGAACAAGTTATGATCTGTGCAACATTTAGGGTGTAAAATCAAAAACCCTGGCAGTGGATTGCCGGTGAAGGAATAGGGAGCTGTCTCCCAGAGCTCTGGCAACCTAGGAGGAGATAGATGCCTTTTTCTTAGGAATTGTAAAATCTCTCAGCCACTTCTCATATCACATGGGAGAGATAAATAATTGTTGCCAATCAGCCAGAAAGATATCTCCAGGGACTTTCTGCCTTTGGGACCTTTGGATGGCCCTGCAGGCTTATCACTGATGATAGGACAGGTTTGGGGACTTTTCCCAGTGTCTGTCGTATGTCAGGCCATGATCCAGTGTGGCACCTGCATGCTCAGGGGCACCAGATACTGTTCTCAGCACAGGTGATGCAGTGATAAACAAAACAGACCACGCCCCACCCTCTGGAGCTTTCCCTCTAGCTGCTGGAGCTTGCTCAGATCTGACTGTGTCTCACAAAGGGAACGAGCTGCTTTTATTTTTTCAGGTCCGCGTTGGGTGTGTTGCTTTATAGGGCACTTAATGAACCACTGGTTGATATTAGCACTTGTAGAAGCTCTAAGACCAAAGCCAATAGCAAATATCACAAATTGTCCTTGGAAACATTCCTGTCTTGCTTGTGTTATCTGCTATTGTCTACTTCAAACGCCAGCCATAGCAAAGCCTGCCGCGCCATTGTGGTTCTGCTAGGACAGCTCTGCACGCGCTCACCTGCCCAGCGCCCCCCACCCCTCCCAACTGCCTCTCCAGTTCTGTGTCTTCAGAACAGTCCCCAACACTGGCGCCCTGCATGTGGCCGGGATGAAAGGCAGTGGAGGGCATGGGAGAGCCGCGGTGGGGTTGCCTGGTGGCCCCGGCACAAAGCTGTTCACAGTCACCGTTCCTGTCTGTTCCAGGTGTTTTCAAGGCTGGTTTCCTCGTCTTCGCATCCCTGTGTGCCTGGTATTGCGGGTACCTGCTCGCAGAGCTCATTCCGGACGCACCCCTGACCAGCGCTGTCTATAACATCCGGAGCATCGGCAAGAAGCCAGTCCTCAAAGGTGAGTTCCGCGTCCAGCTGGGGCAGACTGCCCCCTTGCAGCTCCTCCACAGAGGCAGGAACGTGGGTCCCGCCCTCGGCTCTGCCCCTGCCTGGCAGCTTTATGTTGAGGAAGAGAAAAGCGCTTTGCGGAGTCTCACATTTAGGTCCATTCTGAGGTAGGTGCCGCTGCCAATCCTCGTGTTAGACGTGGACAGTGCGGCCTCAGCTGCCCAGCCATGACCCGGAACTGCGGCCCAACCCCGGCCTCTCCCCTTCCAGCCCAGGTCTCGGCTTCCTCCTATGCGAGACACAGGAGGGGCGGAGGTCCTAAACTTGAGAATCCTTTTAAAGTTTCTGAAGGACTGAACAGCCCTTTGAAAGTCATCTGTAAAGCAGCCGGGCGTGGTGACTCAGGCCTGTAATCCTAGCACTTTGGGAGGCCAGGAGTTCAACAGAAAGTCACCTGTACGGTCTTGGCAAGAAAAGGGAGCAATTAAGTGGACGTGTAAGAAATGTCAGGTGCTTAGAAGACATTTTCATTGGCGGACAACTGCCCCTGATGGTCAGCTCAGCAAAGGCTGAACTGTGGGTGGCGGCCATTCTCTCCCCCATTCGACTGCCTGCACCAGGCACCGTGCAGGAGCCTTGGAGGGACAGAGAACAGGCACGGAGGTCCCTGCCCCTTTGGCAGTGAAATCCTAGCGAGGGGAGATGACAGTTTAAAAAGGAACAAATGCGCTTTGAGAGAGGGTGGTCGGGGAAAGGCTCCAGGAAGCTGACAGTTGAGAAGAGGCGTCGGTAAAGCCGGGGAGGGAGGGAGGCCTGCGCCAGTTTGGGGTAGAACATGGTGTCAGCGTCCATTCAGGCTGATGTAACAAAACCACAAACAATACCGAATAAACAACAAACATTTATTCTTCATAGTCTGGGAAGGTGGGAAGTCCAAGATCAAGGTGCCCGCAGATTCAGTGTTTGGTGAGGGCTGCTTCCTGGATCATAGGCGACGCCTTCTCGCTGTGTCCTCAGGTGGCAGAAGGGGCAAAGGGGTCTCTGGGGGCCCTTTCGTAAGGGCACTGATCCCATTCCTGGAGGCCCCATCCTCATGACCTACTCACCTCCCAACGGCCCCACCTAGAACGCCGTCACACTGGGTGTCAGGTTCCAGCACAGGAATTTAGAGGGGACGGAAACGTTCAGTCTATAGCACGTGGGTTGCACACTGAAGGCCCAGATGACAAATCTGACATACAGACAAAATCTGTAAAAGCAAAACAAATAAAACATGGGCCAACATTTAAAAATCAGGGGTTTTCACGTAAAACCTCAAATTTATAGCATCCCTTGAAGCATCAGTAGCTCTGGCAACCCCGGCCCTCCCACCTGGGAAACAACAGTCAGCCACGGCTGGGCAGGCTGCCGGTCACGAAAGGACTTGGCCAGGATCAAAGGTATCTGTGCGGGTGGCCCCGGTTAAAATTCACAGGACTATAGAGGGAACAAGGAAGACCGGGGCCCTGTGCTTTGTACATAGAAAGATTGTACACAGGGGACACTAACCGCTGTGTTCTGTATTTCCTGGTTTAAATTTGATTTTACGGTACACCTTCTGGGAAAGAATGAATTATGTCGGAAGGAAATTCCTGATGTCAAAGTCCATTCCTTGATTAATTTAGCAAATATTTGTTAACAATCTCCCTCCATATGGCACAGTCTGTGTGCGTGTGTTTTTAAGGTTTATCCTTGGCCTCTAGGAGTCTCAGAGTCTACTAGGGAAGAGCTTAAAAACCAAATCACAACGTTAGGAAACTGAATAAAGAAACTTTATGTGCAGGATGTGTTAAATTATGCATTTGGCACACGACTCAATTAGGAAGGAAGCGAAATGACAAAAGATTCATTAAAAATTATGTTAGAAAACTTGTGTAACACTAGAGTAATAAACTGTGCCCCTTTTCCAAATTTCATTGGAAAAATAAATATGCTGGTGTATTATTTTAATACAGAAATAAAGCAGAAAAATGAATTTGCACAAACATAAAAAAACTGAGTGAAGATTTAAAAAAACAAATTTCTGTAAAAACATTCCTTTGCAGATTAATTACCTTTTATGCCCCACTCCCAAAAAGAACTCTATAGGATTTGACAGTCTGAGGTGTTTTTATTATTGATAAGAATTTGCATTGAATTTGCCTGTAATCATACTGCTTATGGCGTGTGTGCTGTGCATGGGTGAGGCCCCACGCTGTGTGCAGGGCGTGTGTGCGTGTGTGTGGGTGAGGCCCCACGCCATGTTCAGGGCGTGGGAGATGCCCTCACAGGGACTACCGTCTCTTGCATTTGGTCTACCTTTATAGGCAAGCTAAGTTCGTCCTGGAGACAGTGCCTCTCCAGCCCATCTTTTTAGAAGGGCTTGTTCAGGAGGTGGGCCAGGGACGCCCTCCACCCCCTCCCTACGCCTGAAGCGTGTCCGGTCCCAGGTTCTTCAGTGCAAAGACGGAGGGGGAGGGGCGACAAGGGGTGGCTCCTGGTGTGGTGTGTCCCTCCCACTTCAGAGGGACACGTGACTGCTTGGGGCCTGCTGGGCTCAGTCTGGGGGCCGTGCGTGGTGATTCCTGTCCAGCTACTGTGGACGAGAGGCTTGTACCAGGAGTGCCTGTCTGGCAGCAAGGCTTACTTGGTGCTGGCGTCGCCCGTGTGGCTGGCGGGGAGTCCTTCAGGTGCTGCAGGCACAGCCTCTCAGGGCTCTGAGCTCCTCCTGGGACCCCTGCACTCCGCTGGAGCCACTCAGCACAGATCTATGCTGCTCAATAGGCAGGAAAGATCGTGATTTCCCCGACTTTGGAGAAGGTTCGAGGATTGAGGCGCAGCTCCCGGAATCAGCACGTGCTCTGGAAATTGTCGGTTACTCTTCGCTCATGCAGAGTGACTGGGACCCTCTCCTGGAGAACGTTTGTTTTAAATGTCTGTAAATCCCTGGGGGCATTTGCTGGGGGTGACCAACATGCTCGATCAGAACCTGAAGCACAGGCACCCACTGAGACGTGAAGTCAGTACTGGGCACTGCGAGAAATAAGCCACCAAACAAGAAAACTAGAAACTCAGAGTTCAAAGCTGTTAATGGAAACAGACGGAAGCTGGGAGTCCAGGATCACACGAGCGAATAACTGTCAGGTCCTGGGAGGACTGGCGGGATTCCTCCTGCACAAGTGAGGGCCTCCGCGACTTGGGTTTGGCGGGAGGTGACATCGGTGCTCATTAGCGTGAACAAGGCCCGGCGACTGTGCTGGGTGAGTTACAGAGGCTGAGGGTGCTTTAGGCTGGGCCAAGGCTGGTTCCGACAGGACGGAGAAGATGAGCCGGAAGGGGGTGCCGTCGGTGCTGGTCCCTGCTCACGCTCTGGTGGGGAGGAGAGCCACCCTGGTCCGGATGATGATCGACACAGTAGGGATTTTCTGAAAGAACCCCACAAAGCAGTGAGGGGTGACCCCTTAATTTCTTTGCCTTTAGATGGGGGGTGTTCATAGTTAATACAGTTCCGGGGAGGGAGTGGGCCGGACGGGAAGCGGCAGAGGGCCCTGCCTTTGCTGTGTTTCCACAGAGCATGGGCCCTGGCTGGCTGGTCTGTTAGGGGCTCTCTCCAGCCCACGGGACTGGCCACCCAGAGAAGCTCTCAGGTCGTGCATGCACAGTGCTGGGCCTGTGTTCATTTGCATTCATTTAATCCTGTCTTTCTTTAAAATTTTGGTATTTTGATATTTTAACTCATCATGAGTTGTTTTGCATTCATTTTTGATTTTAGAAAAATATTGTATAAAAGTGTTATTTATTTTGATTCCTGAGCTTCTGGGCACCCCTGAAGGTTTGCACCTGAGACCAGCACCTCACTGGCCTCACCCCAATCCCGGTCCTGCTCGAGCGCCTCTGTCAAACCCTCCGTAACGGCATGTGCATGTGGCAGAAGGCCTGGAAACGTCTCAGTGCAGACACTGCCTTGGATTGAAAAATGGCGCTGTGCTGATGGAGGTGGAGAGACGCAGGTGGCTGGCAGCTTTGTGCTGGGAGGTGCTAAGCATTGCTGGGGCAGGATTTTGAACCGCTGAGCCCATTTATAGGTGTGATGGCCGCCTGATGGATGTGATCAGATACAAAGGGACGAGGAAGGTCTTGCCACCCCAGGCCTGCTGTGCAAACAGTGTGGGCGGGTGGGGAGCAAAGGGTGGCCATCCCTCAGGCTGACGGAAGGTAGCTGCCGAGGTCTGACATCTTAAAGCCAGCTCGAGTGAGAGTTATACGCTAACCCAAGCGTCGTTGCTAGAGGGGATTACCCAATGAGATGGCGGCAGAAACAAGATGAGGCTAGCAGAATAGGAGAAAACTGAAGGGTGACCTAATATGGCCTTTCAATAGCTGAATGGCTGTCACTGCAGAAATGAACGAGCCACGTTTTCCTCCTTGTTCCAAGGAGACAAAGCTGGGCCACCAGCTTTAGCAGCTAGCTAGAGGGCACAGACTAGGGGCCAGAATTTCTGGTAATTGGGATTTTGAAGAGCAGAAAGGCCACCTGGGAACTTCTGAGCTCAAAGTCGGCCTTTCCCCACCCCCTCGTCCTCTGCCCAGGATTCTAAGAAAGACACTCCTGCTCTGTGCAGAGCGGCCACAGAGGCCCCTATCGACACCAGATGCTATTCTTTTTTCTCCAAATCAATCCTGTAATCATGTCCAGTGCTATGTGGTGGTCACAGCACATTGACATCCGGGAGTCCCCAAACGTAGGCAGCATGAAGCGTGCTGTGAACACATGCAGCCAAAGCAAGGTTGTCTAACTGGAGTCCTATCATGATGTAACCATGGAGTTTTCTGTATTAATAAATTCTATATTGTAACTTTTTGTGTCTTATAGAATAATAAAATAGATATATGTATAATAGTGCTTTATGAATTTAAAGGCAAGAAAGCATAGAGTCTTTATCCCAAGTTAGTTTTTTTAAATCTCTGCTTTATGCATTAGGTACGATAGGGTCTGGGTAGAAGCATCCAGAATATGGCCCCTACAGGGCTGTAGAGGGGAGGTAGCCCACAGAGGGGCTGCTCAGGGGGCTGCTCATTTGCACCCTGAGTGACCTGACCCACTGCCACTTCCCGTCCTGCCACTCGCCTCTCCCTGTGGCATCCCCTCCCTCAGCACCAGTGCTGGGCTTGCTTTCTGACCGCCACGCCGCCAACCTGGGGCTGCTGGGCCGGGGGGG
>RJWJ010037027.1:0-15761 GCA_004363605.1 Indri indri | reverse complement strand
ACCCCATCCAGAAGCCTAGCTGCAAGGGAGTCTGGGAAATGTCATTTTCACATGTCTAGCCCCTGCAGTACAAGCTGGAATATAGACAAAAGCAGAAATGGTGCTGAGCGCCAATGGGCAATTCTTTTTTTTTTTTTTTTTTTTTTTTGAGACAGAGTCTCACTCTTTTGCCCAGGCTAGAGTGAGTGCCGTGGCATCAGCCTAGCTCACAGCAACCTCAAACTCCTGGGTTCAAGCAATCCTCCTGCCTCAGCCTCCCGAGTAGCTGGGACTACAGGCATGCACCACCATGCCTGGCTAATTTTTTCTATGTATTTTTAGTTGGCCGATTAATTTCTTTCTAATTTTAGTAGAGACGGGGTCTCGCTCTTGCTCAGGCTGGTCTCGAACTCCTGAGCTCAAACGATCCGCCCACCTCGGCCTCCCAGAGTGCTAGGATTACAGGTGTGAGCCACCGTGCCCGGCCCCAATGGGCAATTCTAACACACCTGCCATCCCCAAGGCCAGGATGTGGACCAGAATAAGCAGCTCTGGGCCTGGAGTCAGAGGAAGATGGGAGGCAGCACTGGGTGGTATTAGCAGCGTGGGTTTTAGTCTCAGCTCTGCCACTTGGGAGCTGTGCGACTCTGGGAAAGTGAATTCACCTCTCTGTAGCTCAGCCTCCTCATTGGAACTCAGCATGTGCATTCAGTGTGAGGCTTCAGGGAGAAGATACAGGCAAGCACCTTGAGACAAGGTGTGCACGTCATCAAGGCGGATGGGTCCTCGCTTCTCGGGTCCCGTCCAACCCTTCCTCTCTCCCTCTAACTCTGGCCCCGCAGTGAACAAGTTCGAGACAGAGCTGGAGCAAAAGTGCTGTGAGGCCGGGCTCCGGGAAAGCCCAGCGGGGCTGTCGTGCGAAGAGAGGTCCCGGCATGTTCGCCATGGCCCAGCCTGCGTGGCTGCTTTCCTGAACTGCTGCCATCTGTCTGAGACCCTGACCAGGGAAGCTCGGGAGGATCAGCTGATTCTGGGGACAAGTGAGGGCCACAGCAGCAGACACGGGGTGGGGGTCTTCGCTGTCATGAGATGGGTTAAGGGGTGATATGGGACATGGGGGGGTGGGAAGAGGACCCCACTGAGGAGTCTGGAGGGCTGCAGAAGAGACATAAAGGACACCCCATCCCACGTGCACTCCCTGTAGTGGATGAAGATGAAGACTTTGATGACCTCTTCCTCGATGGCATGCCCGTCCGGACCATGTTCCCCGACAGCTGGCTCTGGAGGAAGGTTACTCTGCCGCAAAGCGAATCGGGGTAGGAGCACAGCCCCCATGCCGGAATCAGGTTCCCAGCTCTGCCAGTCATCGGTAGACACTAGTCATGAACAGTGACCCCCACAGCGACATTGAACCTCAAGATAGTCCCAAGATAGGAAACCCCCTTGATGGAGATAAAGATCTTAGTGGGTCCCCTAAAATGATGATCCTCCAGTGATGATGTCACCAATGGGTGACCCTATAACGCTCAATAGTGATCATAACCCCCAGAGGGTGACCCCAGGCTACAGGTTCTGTCCAGGCAGCACAGACTCAGTGAGTGACGTCTCTCCTCACTCCCTAAGCATCTCCCGCTACTCCGTCTCTGTGACCGTGCCAGATTCCATCACCACGTGGCAGTTCGTGGCGGTCAGCCTCAAGGCTGGACAAGGTGACCCCCAACAAGCCCAGTGCTGCGGGGACGGGAGGATGGATGGTGGCCCTACCCAGCCCCCTGCCTGGCCTCTGCTCAAACCCAATGTGCTCTTCTGGCCACAGGTCTCTGTGTCTCGGATCCCTTTGAGCTGACGGTGATGAAATCCTTCTTTGTGGACCTTAAGTTGCCCCCCTCCGTGGTCAGGAATGAGCAGGTCCAGATCCAGGCCGTGCTGTACAATTTCAGGGATCGCCAGGTCAAGGTGAAGCCCCAAGCCCTCCCCTCCCCACCAAAACATCTGCCAGTGTGTTATATGAAAAGGGATGGAGTATATTCATTATTCCTGTGGGTCAGTGGCATGGTGGCCTTTTTGGAAAGCTTCTAAGGTATTTTGTTATTTAAACCTCACAATAACCCCATCAGATGGGTACTACCATTGTTCTTGGTTTAGAGGCACAGAGAGGGTGAAGGGCTTGCCTGAGGTCACACAGCATGTAAGGGGCAAAGGAGGCTCTGGCCCAGACAGGGTCTGTGGTCTCCGTCACTAGGCTGTGCTGTCACCTACTCAGGCATCTCAGGGCAGGATTGGGGAAGGGACTGTGACCCTAGAGTCCTGGAACACCCCATGCATCAGGACACTTTCCCTGCTAATCCCACCCTAGGTCCGAGTGGAGTTCCCCCACAAGGAGCCGCTGTGCAGCGCATCGAAGCCGGGAGCCCCGTCCCGCCAGGTGGTGGTCGTGCCCCCAACTTCCTCCAAGATGGTGCCCTTTGTGCTTCTGCCTCTGGAAATAGGCAAAGTGGACGTGGAGGTCAAGGCTGTGGGCTACGGGGTCCAGGACCACGTGAAGAAGGCCCTCTCGGTCCAGGTAATGGGCACCCCCAACCCCTAGATGCTGATGCAGACAGTGGGGCTTCCCCTGGGTCCCACGCTGTATCACCACAGGGTCACCATCACGGCAGAGGGGCCCAGGATCCACAAACAGGCCCCCCAGATGGCAGCGAGGTGCCAGAGAATAGGTTTGAAAGTTCAGTGAGTGGACTGACTTGGGGGGAGTCACAGAGCCCCCACTTTGGAGCTTTGGAATCAAGCCTGGGTTCAGATCCTATCTCTGCTGTGTGACCTTGGGAAACTTACTTAACTTCTCTGTTCTGAGCCTCCTTTTCCTCATTTGCAAGATGAGGATAATTATACCCATGAACAGTCAGAGAACTGGGAAAATTACCTACAGCCAGTGTGTGACCCATCAAAAATACCTTATTTACTTAACAAACACATGTTCAGGACTTGAGATATAAGTGCTTTAAGAATATTAACTCAACCATCCTTTTCTTGGGGTAGCGCTACTGTCCAATGGATGAGTAGTGAGGGCATCACTGCTAACACCTACACAACACGCTCGCGTCAACTAGAGCTTTGCTTTACTTTGGTGCAATTTTTGGAAAAAAGAAAAATCTCTTTTCCAAAAAAGAAAAAAAAAAGAATATTAACTCAGCCAGACACAGTGGCTCACACCTGTAGTCCCAGCTATGTGGGAGGCTGAGGCGGGAGGATGGCTTGAGCCCAGGAGTCCAGACTGGGCAACATAGCAAGACCCCATCTCTCAAAAAAAAAAAAAGAATATTAATTCATTGGGACCTCAGAACAACTATGTGAGGTGGGGACTATTATTATCCCCCTTTTACAGATGAGAAAACTGAGGCACAGAGAGGTTAAGTAATTTGCCCAAGAACACACAGCTAGGAAGCAAAAGAGCTGGAATTTGAACCCAGTTATTTGGGCTCCAGACTCTGTGCCCTTAACAGCTAAGCAATGCTTCCTCTTACTGTCATTATGATTGTCATTGTTGTTATTGTTGGTGGTGGTGTTTTTAACTTGTATCTTCATCTCATCCCTCAGGCAGGGGGTCAGATACAGCTAATGTCTCACAGCATCCTCCTGGACCCCCAAGGTTTGTGGGATCCTGGGGCCATGCTGGGGAGGGGGAAGGGACTGAAATGAGAGATAGTCCAAGCCCCTCCAGGGCTCTGTGCACCCTGACCTCCCCAGGGCTCCTGCAGAGCCCACTTGTCACAGAAGGTTGTGCCTGCTCAGGTCAGACCCAGGTGGAGCTGGTGCCACGGCAGGACATTTTGAACAAGGTGCCCAACACGCCAGCAGAAGTGTTTATCAGCGTCCAAGGTGCTGGGCTGGGGGGATGGGGAGGTGGGGAGGGCTGGAGCTGGGTCCTCCAGGGTCTGCCGGGCACAAGGGCAGAGGGGTTGGGGGTGGTCATGTGGGGTGATCAGGAAGCCGTGGTGGCTTAGGCCATGCCCCAGGTATGACCCAGCTCGCCCACCTGACAGGTGACATCCTGGGTGAGACAGTCGTGGGCAGCCTGTTACCCAGAGAAACACGGCGGCTGCTGAGGGTCCCCACTGGCTGTCCCGAGCAGACGCTGAGCTCCCTGGTGTCGGTGATCATCCTGACCCAGTATCTGGACAGCACTGGCCAGTGGGGCAAGGTCGGGGTGGAGCACAGGGACCAGGTGATGAAGAATATTGTCAGTGGTGAGAGCGGGGACTCTCCTGGGGCTCCCCGGGAGGGTGGCTGGGGCACCCCTAGGATTGGGGGAGGTCCTCATTGGACGCCCCCAGACAATAACACCCAAACTCTGACTCCTCCCCAAGATTACCAGTTCCCCCAGGTGACCCCGAAACTGTGACCTACCCCCAGCTCGCTCCTTTACCCTGGCTCTCGCTCAGGCTACAGTCTGACAACAGACCCCCTGGAGTCCCCCAAGCAGAAACCCCCCAGGTGATGTCAAACCCAGACAATGTCCCAGGTTACACCCCCTCAGGGACTCCCTCAGGTAACACTCAAGCAGCAAACCCCAGAATAATCCCAGGGGGTGGCCTCCTGGTTACACCTAAATGATGACACCTCCCCAGGTTACAACCAGCTTCCCCCAGGTGACAGCCAGAGATGGATGCCCCCTGGTTACACCCAGAGAGCCAGAGACACCCCCCAACGTTAATCTGAACACTGAGCCCTCTCCCAGGTTACACTCGGACTCTAAACTTCCCATCCAGGTCTTCTCAAACAATAACCCCCAGGTAACACCCAGACATTGTCACCCAAAATACCCCCCCTACCAAAGAGGGAATCTTTAGGTCGTACCCAGGTAGAAACACTCGGAATATACCTAAGTGGTACTCATCCAAAATAACACCCAGAAGTAACCACCCCTGGGGGACACAAAGACCCCAGGTTTGCATACAAAAAGCAACCCCCAAGAAAAATCTCATGTAGGGCCCATCGGGTTGTTCCTTTTCCCAGGTTACACCTGGACAACACCTTTCCTGATCCCTTCAAGCAGAGACTCCCAGGCATGCCCTTCCCCGGAGTCCCCAAGGTGGCAGTTTCCTGGGTTACCCCCAGACAGATACAAACATCTGGGTCCCCAGAGTCATACCTGGGCCATGATCCTCATTTATACCTGAGCCCTGAAGCCCCCTCCTTAATACACCTGGACAGTGGGTCTCCTCCTCCAGGTTACCACCAGGTGTGACACATCCCCGAGTCACCCCCAGACCCTGTCGCTCCCACATCGTTCCTGAAAACTGAGCCTCCCTTTGCAGAACACGCCCAAACACTGACTCTCCCTGCAAGCCCTGTTCTGTCTGTTTCCTCAGGCTATATCCGGATGCTGACGCACCGCAGCCCAGACGGCACCTACCACACCTCCAAGGGGAGCCCAGGAAGCACCTGGTGAGGGTGACCCTGTTTCTCTTGCCGCCACCACCCCGGAAGCCCGAGGGCCCAGTGTGGGGCTTAAGGACCCAAGAGCACCACACTGCAGGGTTTTGGGGTCCTGGGGTCTTGAGCACATGGGCTGATGGCATTCCAGCCTGGCAGCCCTGGGGAGTGGCCAATGGGGGAGGGGGTCAGCCTGGAGCACCGCGTCGCATGGTGTGGACTCCCCCAGAGTGTAGACGCCCCCACCCCTGAGGGCCCTTGGTGGCCAATCCCAGCTGTCGCTCTCTCTCTCTCTCCCCCACCCCTGACAGGCTCACGAGCTACGTGTTCCGGGTCTTCTCTCTGGCCTGCTCGACAATGACAATCAGCCTGCTCGACCTGGCGTCTGTCTGCGCCATTGCCAACTGGATCATCACCCAGAGGCAGGCGGAGGACGGGAGCTTCTTGGAGAAGGGCCCTGTGGTCATGACATCCATGCAGGTGCCCGCTGCCCCCTGCCTGGGCCATTCGAACAAAACCCGGGGCTCTGCATGCCAAGAGGGACCAAGGCACTGTCGCGGGTAGTGGAGAGGTACCAGCAACCTGTTGCTGCTGTAACAAAGCGGCACAACTGGGTGGCGGGGGAGGGGCTTGAAACAACAGACGCTTATTCTCCCAGAGTTCTGGAGGCTGGAAGTCCAAATTCAAGGTGTTAGCAGGGTCGTGCTCCCTCCGAAGGCTCTATGGGAAAATAGCTTTTTATTTATTTATTTACTTATTTATTTAACCTCATCCTGGCTTCTAGTGGTTGTCACCAATCCTTGGCGCGCCTTCCCTCGCAGCTGTCAGTCACCCCAATCTCTGTCTCCATCTCCCCATGGCCTTTTTCCCTCTGGGTGTCTGCACATGACCTACCTATAAGGACACAAGTCATTGGATTTAGGGCCCAGTACGACCTCTTCTGCACTTAATTAACTACGTCTGCAAAAGACCTCGTTTCCAAAAAAAAGGTTACATTCTGAGGTTCCGGGTGAACACGAATTTGGGGGAACACTATTCAACGCAAGACAGGAAGTGGGGGTGAAAGCTGGGTGGGTAATGAGGAGTTTGGAGCCTGAGTTGGCCATTTACTAGCAATGAGGACACTTTGCCTCTCTGACCCTCAGTTTTCTCATCAGTAAAATGGGGCTACTGCCAGGATGCTCTGAGATGGTGTGTAGACAGCTTAGCCTCTGGGGCTGCTAGCTTTTGTTAGTAGGGCAGACCTCACAGAGGCAAACCCCAAAATCGTTCCTTCTCTCTCTCCTCGTCCCACCTCCAGCATCACCTAGCCCAGAGCTGGGCACCTGGGAGATTCTCAAGGTCAGGCAGGAAAGGCTGGGCAAGGCATCCCCCAAGATGCGGGAGGCATCACGGGTATGTCTCTACATCCACAGGGCGGCTACCAAGGCTCCGAGGCGGACATATCCCTCACAGCTCTTGTCCTGATTGCCCTACATGAGGGAAAGGAATTGTGCAGCCAGAAAGTACCGGTAGGACCCCAGAGAGAGGAGGAGGATCCGCAGGGTGCTCTAGTCCCTGCACCCAGGAACCTCCCCCACTCTCGTGTCTCTCTAGATTTCCCTCTTCTAACTCCCAGGGCTTTACCTCTGATCACTTCTCTACCGCCTTCCTCTCCCCTACCCTCTAGAACTTGATCGCCAGCATCGAGCAAGCCCGTGGCTTCCTGGAGAGAAAGCTCCCTGACATTCGGACAACCTTCGCCATAGCCATAGTCTCCTACGCACTGGCCCTTGCCAACAGCCCTCGAGCCAACGACCGCCTGGACAGCTTTGCCAGCCACAGTGGGTGTGGGGCACTTCTTAACCAACTGTGTGTTAACTACAGTCGTGGGGCCGGGAAAAGGGACATGATCTCAAGTGCAGCAATGTGTGACTCACCACTTAGTGTTTACTGAGCACTTACTGTGTGCCAACTCTTGAGCTCAGACCGTGAGGGACCAAGGTGAGCAAGACTGATAGGGTCCCTGCTTTCAAGGGTGCCACCATCCCTGGGGGAGACAGACAGAACACAAACAGATCAATGTATAGTTGCAAACTGAGGACCAACACAGTGGCTCATGCCTGTAATCCTGGCACTTTGGGAGGCTGAGGCGGGAGGATTGCTTGAGGCCTGGTGTTCAAGAGCAGCCTGGGCAACATAGCAAGACTCTGTCTCTACAGAAAAAATTTTAAAACTACCCGGGCATGGTGGCATGCACCTGTAAGTCCCAGCTATTTGGGAGGCTGAGGCGGGAGGATCACTTGAGCCCAGGAGTTCAAGGCTGCAGTGAGCTATGATTGTGCCACTGCACTCCAGCCTGGGGGACAGAGTGAGACCCTGACTCTAAACGTAAAGAAATAAATAAGTGCAAATTGAGATAAGCACTGAGACGATAATATACAAGGTAGAGTGGGAGAGATGGCGAGAGGAGGGAAGTATGGGTTGGAGGGCTGAGATAACAGCTCAAAAAAGCACACCTGTGGGAAAAGCCACGGACATTCCCAGCACAGGGAACAGCACGTGCAAACACCCCGTAGTGGGAAAGAGCCCTTGGCGTGATCAAGGATGGGAAGGAGGTCACAAAATGTGGGTTATAGAGAAGTGTCCTATCTCATCCCCAAGGGTCCATATCCCATCTTCTCTACTCCCTGAATGGAGGGAAGCGGGGTGAGGAACACTTGCTTGCAGTGGGACTGGGGGACCTGGAGGAGCTTTTCTGAGCCTCAGTTTCCCTATCTCTAAATAGTTCAGTACTGTCTTGCAGGGTGGTTCTGAAAATGCAGTGATCGCATGTTCCCTCAACAAAGGGCTTCAGTGGTAGATGGGAAAGATTGGGCCACAAGGACAAGGTAGGTTGAGGTGGATGGGCCCAGCTCTGGGTGACCAGGCGGGCATCCATCTTTCTAGACAAAAGCCACTGGCAGGTGAAGGAGCGAGACCTGGGCTCCCTGTATACCATTGAGGCAACGGCCTACGCGCTGCTGCAGAAGCTGACGCTGGGTCGGTACAATGAGACGCACGCCATCGCCAAGTGGCTCCTGGAGAAGCGGGAGCTGGGAGGAGGCTTCTTGTCCACTCAGGTGACACCCCCCTGCCCCCCCGCCCCAGGAGAAGGGTGCTGGGGGCGCTGGCCGAGGTGCTGACGTGCCCCGCCCAACCGGAAGGAGCTGTCCGTGGTGCTGACGCGCCTCCCCGTTGGCTCTCGGGGCGCTGTCCGTGGTGCTGATCCCCACCCCTCCACCCCCTGCCCCATCCCAACACCCAGACCACAGTGGTGGCCATCGAAGCCCTGACCCGCTTCCGTAAAGCTGTCCCCTTCGAGGGTGACCAGGATCTCCGCGTCCAGATCAGTGTCCCCAAGAGAGCCTTGAACGTGGAGTGGCTGATTGACCACAACAATGCCTACCAGCAGCGGTCAGCAAAGGTACAGCACTGAGAGGGACACAGGAGTCCACGCACAGGTGGCATTGGGAATGAGGCCAAAAGTCACATCCCTGCCAATCTCCCTCCCCAAGATTATCTCATAACCGTTGGAAATGTGGCTACACTGTCAATCCACAAATGTTTCCTGAGCATCTACTATGGGCCAATCTCCTTCCAAGGCATTGGGGACACCTTATGAAAGATCTGTGGTCCCTGCCTTTATTGAATGTACAATACAGAAAGAAAAGAATACACTACATATTATATATACCATTTTAAGTTTTCTTAGCACAGGGAAAGAGAAAAATACATGTAAAGGGAAAAATTACTTGGGTGTGGGGAGAAAGATAACCTCCATGACTTTAGTCCACGAGGTGGATGTCATTTAAGCTTCAATCATTTGGCACATCTTTAGTGAGCACTTACTGTGTACCAGATACTGCCCTAGGTTCTAGGAATACAGCTAAAGGTAAGACAGAAAAAAATCCCACCCCTATAGAATTTTATATTTTTGTAGGGGAGATAGACTACAAAGAGATGTGAATTAGTAGAATGTCTAGTGTGCCAACTGGTGACAAGTACTATAGAAAAAATTAAGTAGGAAGGGGGCTGCAAGGAATGAGGGATATTATCTCACTTATACCATATTAATGGGAATATAAATTATGGTATATATAAAATATGGCACCCTCTGATGTTTGTTAGCTGGGTGCCAGGCACCATCTTTATGTATATGAAACTATCTATTCCCCACAACGATACTATCAAGCTGGTGCTATTATTGACTTTGATTTCTAGATGGGGACTTGGAGAGACCTAGAAGAAAAATAGCTAGTCTAAGGTCACCCATGTGTTTAATGAAGACGCCCAGAGGAGTAGGAGTTGTTCAGAGGAAGAAAGCAGAGGTAGGAGAAGAATGTTCCAGGTATAGGTGACAGCATAGAGTTGGAGACCCTGAGCCAGGCACAGGATTAGTTCACAGGGACGACACAAGAGAAAGTAAGTATCCTGTCAGGGACCAGCAGTGGGGGGCCTGGGGAAGCCATGGCGAGAATTCAGGACTTGACGCTTTAGGCAATAGGGTTTTAGCAAGGGTGATGTGATGCAGGTGAATTTTTAAAAATTTCACTCTAGATGATGTGAGAAGAGTGTAAGGAGGGAAACAAGACTAGATGCAGAAATGCCGGTGACAAGGGTCTTGGGGGGACTCCCTGCACGGGGAACTTCGGAGATGCTGCAAAGAGGACAGAGCCCGAGTTAGCAGTCCTAGTCAATCTGTGACAGTGTAGACACCACAAATGCTCTATAAAGAAGGAAAAGCGAAACCGTCTGCGTGGGGAGAAGTGGGTAATGAATCACTAGATCCCAAAGTAGGGAAATATCAAGACCCCGGTACCTGTGCGTGCTTTCCTCCGGACTCACACTTTGCGGCTTCCTCCAACCCTGCATCCCCCGTCTCTCTCCTCTCCAGTTCTTCGCCAACGATGACCTAGAGATCAAAGCCAGCGGCAGTGGCAAAGGAACCATCTCGGTAGGTCTGGTATCCTGCTACCTTAGCCCATTCAGCTGCTGTAACGAAATGCCGTAAACTGGGTGGCCGAAACAACAGAAATGTATTCCTAACAGTTCTGGAGACTGGGAAGTCCAAGATCACATTAGCGATTAGGTTTCAATATATGGATTTGCAGGGGACACAAACATTCAGACCACAGCACCCGCTCTTGAGATCCTTAGCTGGCGGGTAGGAGCAAGTCCTAGATCCCAAGACATGATCAAAATCAGCAATAACTTTAGCTATAATTTGGGGCACTACTATTTGCTGGGTATCGAGCTAAGGACACCTCAAAACGACCTTGGGAAATTGGTAAGGGTATGGACTTCATTCGACAGGTGGAGAAATGGAGGCTCAGAATGCTTTTCAGTTGTTCTAAGTTAAGAGTCAGGGAAGGTAGAGGCCAGAGGTCATTGGACCCCTCTGCTTCTCCCATGCTGAGTCCCTCATGGGATGTCTCCTTCCTTGATCCCCCAAGGGAAGAGTCTCCCTCCAGGATACTTCCCAAGGTTCAGAGGATGACTTCACCCTTCACCCAAAATCTGAGCAAGTGGCTCTATTATATCTTCCAGCCCTATGCCCTATGGCCCAGGAAGGCAGCCCTTTTGTTCACCAAAAGGTGACCTGCTACCCTGTTTCAGACTATGGAGTCACCATTAAATCCATGACTTTGTTGTGTGATCTTGAGCAAGTCACATTCTTCCTTAAGCCTCAGTGAATTTTTTTTCTTTTTGAGATGGGGTCTCACTCTGTTGCCCAGGCTGGAGTGCAGTGGCACAATCATAGCTCGCTGCAGCCTTGAACTCCTTGGCTCAAGCCATCCTCCCATCTCAGCCTCCCAAGTAGCTGTGACTATGGGTGTGCACCACCATACTCGGCTAATCTTTAAATTTTTTTTTTTTTTTTAGAGATGAGGTCTTGCTATGTTGCCCAGGCTGGTCTCAAACTCCTGGCCTCAAGCAATCCTCCCGCCTCAGCCTCCCAAAGTGCTGGGATTATGGGCATGAGCCACCATGCCTGACCCTCAGTGAAATTTATATCCAAATGAGTTAAAATTAAAGAAAGTTCAAAATTCAGTTTCTCAATGGAACTGGCCACATGTGGCTAGTGGCTGGCATATTGAGCAATGCAGACAGAAATCACTCCCATTGCTGCAGGAAGTTCTATGACACAAAGCTGGTCTAGACTCTAGAGACTTCTGGCCACTGCACCTAAGAATTGAAGGGGACAGATCTTGCAGTGAAATCCTCACACGGCCAGAGACCTGGGCAGTGAAACACTGGGGCATGGAGGAAAGGGAGCGGGTGGGAATGGACTCTGACACCACCCCCCTGCCCTGGCAGATCCTGACCATGTACCGCAGGTCCCCAGAGTCCTGGGAGGACACCTGCAACATGTACCGCCTGAATGTGACTCTTCAAAGTACCCCAGAAGGTAAACCTGGACCCAGGGATACCCAATCCTTCTTCTCTACTATTTTATTTTCACTGCTGTTTATTAAGCACATTTATTGCTTGATCTATTCATTCAACAAGAAATGAGCCGGATTATTTCTCAGTCCCAGGAATATAGGCATGAAAAGGAAAGTATTCCTTCTTCTCCTGGGAGCTACATTCTGGTGGGAGGACACAAATAATAATAATAATAATAATACACAAATTACAATATATTGTATTCATACTATTATTTATTAATAACCTAATAAATAAATCTATACTATAAACCAATAAATATATAGCATAATAGCAGGTGATGGGAAGTAACATACAAAATAAAGTAGTAAAAGGGAAAGAGACCCCGGGAAAGCTCTCTGGGGAGGTGGCATTTGAGCCGAGATGAGAAAGAAGGGACAGAATGAGCTGTGAAGAATCTGAGGGAGGCCAGGCGCGGTAGCCCATGCCTGTAATCCTGGCACTCTGGGAGTGCTTGAGGTCAGGAGTTCGAGACCAGCCTGAGCAAGAGCGAGACCCCGTCTCTACAAAAAATAGAAAAATTAGCTGGGTGTGGTGGTGCACATCTGTAGTCCCAGCTATCCTATGTCTTAAAAAAAAAAAAATAGAAGAAGACTCTGAGGGAAGAGCATTCCAGGCAGGCAGAACAGCAGGTGCAAATGCCCTGAGGCAGGAATGAGCTCGCTATGTTTGACAAAACAGTGAGGAGGCCAGTGTGGGCAAGGAGTAGAGTTTTAGGAGAAAGAGTTGAAAAGGCGATGGGAGGAAGGCGGCGTAGGGACCTGTTGGCCTCAGTAAGGACTTTGGCTTTTGCCCTGCATGAGGTGGGAGCCATAGAGGGTTCTGAGCAGAGGAAGGACATGACCCAGCACAGGTCTGCAAGAGAGGACAGAGGGGCTGGACCAGATCGGGGGCTGTGGAAATAATCGGAAATGGTGGGATTCTACAATTCCCGGCCTGGGGCATGAAGAAGGAGGAGAGAGGACCCTGCTATTGGGAGCTCACTCTGCGAGTGGGGGAAACAAGCCTTACCAGTCCCAGGAATTTTAGGGAATAAAAATGATCAAGGCTTTGGTTTGGGGGCTCTTCCTTCATCATCGTCATCCTAACTGACAGTTACAAAGCACTGATCAGGCACTATGTTGAGCGCTTTACTTATGTTAACTCCTTTAATCCTCACCAAAACCCTGTCGGGTTGGGATTACTCTGATCCCCATTTACAGATCGAGGAAACCGAAGCACAGAGAGGTTAAGCAACTGGCCCAAAGTCACACAGCAGGGTCAGGACTTGAACCCAGGAAGCTGGCTCCAGAAGCTGTGCCCTAAATCCCTGTGCTACCCAACCTTTAAACTGCTGACTTCTCTCTGCAGAAAATAAAAAGGGAGAGGAGACCTTTCGGCTCCGTATGGAAACAAGGTCAGGGCACCGGGATCTTGGACAGGGTGGGAGGATCCCAGTACTGGTATCCGGATTCCTTAGCAGCCCTCCTGGTGTACTGAGTGGAGGGTGGGAAGCAGCCAAGCTTGCCTCTGCATGCCTGTCCTCCTTTCTGTCCCCCGTGCTGCCATGTCCGCATGTCCCCAGATGACATGCTCTACTTTGCCAACATGCTGTATGACTCAGATGCCCAGAGCTGGCTCCAAACCCCGCAACTCCCCTCATCTTCTCCAGACACCCCAGCCCCTACCCCTGTCCCACTATCTCCTTTACCCAGGTTTGCTCCAGATACAAACATGTATTAAGCACCTACTGTGTGCCAGGCTCTGTTCTAGGAGCTGGGGGCCCACCCAGCTGTGAGCAAGGCAACCAACCCCTCCCTGCCCTGGCGAAGCTCACGGCCTATCGGGGAGACAGACAGTAACCAAATAATCCCCCAGAATCAGTAGAAAATGGCATGTCTCATTTAAAATGGCCAAGGAGATGTCCAGAGTCACGGGCAGCAAATCAGAGAATGATCCAGTGTGGGGGTCAGTGAAGGCTTCCCAAAGGGAGTGATGTGTCAGCTGAGATCCAAACAATGAAGGGGTGTTTCAGGATGAAGAGAGAGAAGTGAGGATTCCAGGCTGAGAGAACAGCAGCATGTGCAAAGGTCCAGTGGCAGGAGAGGAACAGAGCTTAGAGTGATCAAATGGAGGCCAGGGTGGGACAAGGCTGTAAAGCCTAGGACAAGGCATTTGGTAATTTAAGCAAGGAAGTGACATCAGATTTCTGCTTGCTAAAGCGCTGTGTTGTTGGAACAGGTGGAGGTGGCGGGGCGGGGGGGGGGCCGGGAGGAGGATACTGCATCAGTCCAGGCAAGAGATGATGGCAGTGGGGAGCAGGAGGGCAGAGGCAGGAGGACAGTGGGAAGAGAGACCAGAGCTGTGAAATCCCCAGGTTCCAGGGCAACCGAGAGGCCACAATGACCATCATGGAGGTTTCCCTGCTCACCGGCTTCTACCCCAACCAGGATGACCTCAAACAGGTAATGCAGACCCCACCTGCCTGCTACTGACCAACATCTCACAACTCCTACGTGGGCACATGGCAGCGTCTACTCAGGTCAAGGACGCTGGGTTAATGCCCCATTCTGGGTGACTCCCTGTATGGTCTCATCCAAATCTCTTCCCTGTCTGGGCCTCAGTTTCCCCAAGAGTGGGGCTGATTGGACAAAGGCTGGGAGCTCTGGGAGTTATTCCACACGGCCTGGAGCTCCTGGGGCTGGGGCTGGGGAGGCCTCAGAATCTCTGTGCCAACCCCCAGTCACGGCCCTCTGCCCCAGCTCACGAGCGACGTGGAGATGTACGCCTTCCAGTATGAGACCAAGACAAGCTCCAGTGACAGCACAGTTGTCCTCTACCTAGAGAAGGTGAGAAAGGCTCTGTGGGTAGCCCAGGGGGTGGAGAACTGGTCAGTCCCTTGGGCAGTATTTGCAGAGAGCCAAGCCCCCTGAGGCCAGCTCCTCTGTCTGGGATGCCTGTAGTCAAGGCCACATGGCCAGTGGTCATGGCCAATGCCAATGGCTGAGGCCTTGTGGTCAGTGCCACGAGGTCAGTGCCCCATGGGCAGTGGCCTTGGCCAGTTCAGACAAGACTCTGCTCCCTCCAGCTCTCCCATGAGGAAGACACGGTGCTGGGCTTCCGTGTCCACAGGATGCTGCAAGCGGAGTTCCTGCAGGCCGCCCAGGTCACCGTCTACGACTACTACGAGCCTTGTGAGCAGGGGGCTGGGGTGCCCAAGTATCCCCTGAGGGGATGAGGCCTGCAGAGGACAGGGGCCAGGCGCCAGGGAATGAGGAACGCGGCGTGGCCAAGAGGGGCTTGGGCAAGGGTGGCCATAAGGGACGTGGCCCTTCTGGAGTGACCTAAGTGGGTGGGGCCAGGAATGAGATAGGGCAAAACCAAAAAGGAGCTGGGCGTGGCCTTCCAGGATTGGGGTGGGGCAATAAGGGGTGGGGCCTCCACAGGGGCGGGGCCTGCCAAGGGAGGTGTCTGGGCAGGGCCAGAGGGGCAGGGCCAGGAGAGAGCCTGGAGGGGGTGGAGATGATTGGGGGCGGGGCCATGACCTGGAGGGGGCGGGGACTCTAGGGGCGGGGCCAGGCAGGTACCAAAACCCCAGCAAACACCAGCCCAAGCCAAGCGCTGGCACTGCCTGCCCCCTACAGCACGGAGGTGCAGCACTTTCTACAACCTGCCCACAGAGCGATCTTCCCTGCGAAAGATCTGCCACAAAGACGTCTGCAGATGTGCAGAGGGTGAGATGTGCCCCGGAGGGTTAGCCCCGTGCCGGAGGGCTGGGGCTGCCAGGCTGGGGGGCCAGGAGCCCGTCACACCTCCTCTTCCTCCTGGCTGCCATCTGGGCTGAGTTTAGACAGAGAGACAGAAAGGGAGACACAGAGAGACAACACTCACACTGGCAAAGA
>RJWJ010037026.1:0-15747 GCA_004363605.1 Indri indri | reverse complement strand
TCCTGTGGCTAGACTGAGGCTACGGGCTTCGGGGGGAGACCTAGAAGGGAAGCGCCATTCTCAGGGCGTCCTACCAAGGCACATGCCAGCAACATGACACCGCTGGCATTGGCCTGGATCACCTGGTAGTGTGTGCCAGGGCTCCTCACTGTAGCATCACACCCCCTTCCATACCGTCCTCTTCCAAAAAAGTCCCACGTGCAGCCCACGCTCGGGCAGGAGTGATCCCCAACAGGCATCCGCTGAAAGTCTTCCACATGGGAGATTTCAGACTAACGTCTGAAACGACGTCTTTCATCACCTCACCGCGTGTCCCAGGACGGACGGCACTCATAGCTCCCACTGTCACCCACTGGGCACGTCCTCTCAGCCAGGCTGCTGCGGGGTGATCCATGTTTCACAGGGTGCATTTCGCTGAGTCCCCAGAACAGCCTTTGAAACCGATTCTGCCGGTGCCTCCTTTCCACAAAGGGGACGGCTACAGGCAGAGCCTCCCTCCCAACTCGGACCCTCGCACCGACCACTCCGCTGACAGCTTGAACGCCGGCGGACACCCAAACCTCGCGTGGCTAAACAGGACCCTGCGTTCCCTCGGTCCTCCCGTCTGGGCACAGGGCACCAGCATCCATCCCGTTACTCAGGCCAGAAACCCAGGAGTCGTCCTGCGTCACCCCCGCTCCGCGCCCCTCAGTGACGCCTGTCCGTGCTGCCTCCTAACCCCACTCCCAAACGCAGCCCAGCGCCCCTGCCCAGTGCCACGCCGATGCCCTGCGCACGCACACCCGCGTCCGCCAGGCCGGCGCAGCCGCGCCCCTGCTCCACCTTCCCCTGCAGTTGCCTTCTGCCCCAGGTACCCGACCCTGCAGTCATCGGGCCCCGCTCCCACCGCACAGAGCAGCTCCTCTTCCTCTAGGACGCCACCCACACACCGCCTCCTGGGAGAGGCTCTCCCAGCCACCCCTCCCAGGCCCAGCTGTCGGTCTCTGTCTCAACCCTCCCCCATGGAGTTCACCGTCACCCACAGCAAACGTCTTTGCGCCACATTCGCACGAGGCTGCAGGAGGCTGGGCTGACGTGCTCCTAGCTGCAGCTCTAGCACCCGGCACTCCGCGTGTGGCGAACCCTCGATCAGGGCTAAACAAATGAGTGTGCGCTTAAGTCGCTTACCGGTTGCACACAGATCGGCTGAGGAGAGGCCAGGTTTCTAACCAGGTCATCTGACTCCGGGCCATCTCTCAAGGGCCTACTTGAAAGGACCCCGCCCATCCAACCGTCCATACATCAGACATCTATTAAGTTCCTGTCCTGGGTGTGCTGATGCCAGGACGAACACATGGTTGGGTCCTGACCCGTGTGGCCAGCCTGGGAGACAGAAAAACAGACCACTGCCACACGGCAGGCCAGGCTGCATGGTGCACACAGAAGGGGCATCTACTCCAGCCTGGGGGCAAAGGTGTCCAAGATGCTCCAAAGGAAATGACACCTGAGCAGCATCTTAAAGACATCTGACAGGATGGGTGTGCTGACCACAGGAAACAGCGTGCGTGGAAACCAGGGATACAAGAGTGTGGCCATGCCATAAACCGCACGGGGCGCGGTGCGGCTGACAGGGACGGGGAGCGACGGGTGGGGAGGGAAGCAGAGTCTGGGGCGCTGAGAAGCCCGGTAGCTGTTGTCACTGAGATAATGGGGCGCTGATAACGGGTCTTAGGCAGAGAAGTGGGACGATGGAATTTAGAAAGATCATTTTGCTACGACAGACGGGAGAAAACAAGACCTGGTCTGCAAACCAGATGGGTCTGAAGGCTGTTGCAGCACTTCAGAAAAGATGTGACAAGGACATAGCCCAAAGGACGGCGGAACGGTGGGAGAGGAATGGGTGAGCCTCAGGGTGGTTGGATTTACGAGGCAGAATTAACAGGTTTTGGTGGCTGCTCAGAAAATGGGGCTGAGAAGTGTTGCAGCTCATTTAGAATTTGTCTAGCAGGTTTGCCTCTCCTCACCAGAAGACCCTCCATGAAAAAAAAGAAGAAAATGGGGTTGAGGCCGGGCGCGGTGGCTCACACCTGTAATCCCAGCACTCTGGGAGGCCGAGGCGGGAGGATCACTTGAGCTCAGGAGTTTGAGACCACCCTGAGCAAGAGTGAGACCCCGTCTCTACTAAAAACAGAAAAAATTAGCTGGGCTTAGTGGCACATGCCTGTAGTCCCAGCTCCTCAGGAGTGAGACCCTGTCTCAAAAACCTAAAAAGCCAAGGACAAAGGCTGACTGTCTGCCCTGCATGAACAGGCAGGCGGCAGGACATCCCCACAGGAGATGTGGACGGAAGGGGGTGAGATGGGTTTAGTGTAAGGAGGTTGAATTAGAACTCGGGGCAGTGACGTGGCTGGAGACGGGGATCTGGGCCTCGTTCGCAGGCGGGGGAGCTGACGCTGGGTGGAGGTGAGCGGGCTGATCTCCCTCCGTCCTGGCTGCGTGGGCACCTCCTGTCGGCGCCAGACAGCACTTGGTGGTGTTCAGACCTTTCTGTTTGCTCCCTCGCTGTGGCCCACTTTCCTTCTGGACATGTCTTCTCTCCGGCCACCTGCAAGCAGAGAGGCCGCCATGTCGCGTCCTTTCTCCCCACCTTCCGCTCGCCAGCATGGGGGCTGCCAGCACCAAGCTCGGGGTGAGGGTGAGGAGGAAGAGCGTCTGCAGCGTCCGCAGCAGACCATTAAGACTTCATGCCATTTTACTCCGTTCTCTCGATGCCCCAACAAAGTGGGTACTAGGAACCCCATTTACAGACCGCGCCTAAACCACAGCGCTGGCGAATGCAGACACGCCGCTCTGAACCTAGCTGGGTGCAACCTGAGGCCCGCGTCCTTCCCACTGAGCAGGGCGGGCCCTCTGGCCTGGCTCTGAGGCCAGCAGAAAGGCACAGCGTCTCGCGTGCCACCGGGACAGAACAGGAGCCTCTCAGGAGAGCTTTCAGCAGCTCGATTCTTGCTCAGTGGCAGAAAGAACAACACCCAGAGGCGTCCAAGATGGAACAAACCGACTCCCCGGGAAGGGAGGACACATGGTCTCCGTGGAGCCTCCACTCTTGAGAGCTACGGGAATCTGCCGACATTTCAAGCGGGGTGACGTCCTCGGTGGAAGTGCCCCTGACCGCTTCAAAGCACAGGAGGGAAGCCAGCCGAAGGAAAAGAAGAATCTGAGAAAGCGGATTGCAGTGGGATGAGTGCTTCCGAGGATCCAAAGGGATGGGGTAGGCACAGTGGGAGTGATTTGCAGGGTGAAAACAGTCACATTAAAAGTAGCAAGAACAACTTCCCAGGCATGGGATGGGGGGTGGGGGCACCGCTGAGCTCTGCAGAAAATGGCGTGAGGCTGTGGTCCCCAACCCTGGGCTGCAGCCTGTTAGGGACCAGCCACAGAGCTCTGCCACCGTGCTCCCATCCCCCAAGCCGTGGACAAACTGTCTTCCATGAAACTTAGGAACTTAGGAACAGGGTGGGGGGCACAGCAGGAGGAGAGCGGCAGGTGAGGGCAAGCGAAGCTTCACCTGCATTCACAGCCGCTCCCCGTCGCTCGCATCACCGCTGAGCTCCGCCACTGCCCACCGCCGTCCATGGAGAAACTGTTTTCCGTGAAACGGTCCCTGGTGCGAAGAAGACTAGGCACGGCTGGCACAAGGAGGCGAATCGCCGCTGGGCACGGACCCTCCCCTTCATTCTCCGTGACTGAGAAGCCACCGGCAGCCTGGCGCAAGGCCAGCAGCCGCGGGGGGGAGTGCAGGACAGTGCAGGAAGAAGTAACTGTCCTTTCCCTGGGGAGACACAAAGGACAATCCTCAGAGACAAGAGAAACAGCCAAGTGGCTGAAAAAGCTGAACACATGCAAGGTCAAGCGCTCAAAGCAAGAGCACGAGGACCAGCGGGGGCACGTCCCTCCACCACACACAGGGAGGAGCCAGCCAGCCGCCTAGAGAGACCACAGAAGCCACCAAAGCCCAAAGCTGCAGGAGTCATCAAGGGAAGCTGAAAATGTTCTGTTTATCTGGGAAAAGGTGGTAAAAGAGATGTGCTCCTTAATTAGAGAGAAAGCAGAGCAGCGGACGTGCGCTCACCCCTCCGCAGCACGTGAGCCTGCACACACGCACACGTGTGCGCACACGTGCACATACGCACAGCACACACGCACACATGCACACACACGGAGGTCGGCTGGGGCACCAGGTTCTCTGCCTCTGGGTGACCCTGTCTCAGGCTGTACGTGGAGGGTGTGTGGACTGTGCTTCGTGCAGGTGTGAACAAGCAACTCAGCCTTTACTCCTGTGGTCGGTCCATCTCCCCGACACACTGCCGCACGATGACCTGGACTCTAGGTTCAAGCAGGACGCAGCGGTGACTAGGAGCCCCGCGAGCCCCAGGAACAGCTGGGTGAAACACCTCTCTCTCACCAGGTGCAGCTGCCCTCCCCGCCCCCCCAGCCTCAGTTTCTTCCCCGTAAAACACAGACGTCGGAACAGTGGCCGGCAACCCGGGGAGTGCACTGCAGGTATGGCTGAAGCTTTCTAATCACGCGGGGGCCCAGGGCACACCCTGGCCCCACTGAATCCCAGTCCCCAGAGGGACAGCCTTCTAACGAAGCTCTTCCCCAAGAGAGTCTGGAACCCAGCCTCATCAAGAACAAAGCTGCCCCGGGCTCCGGCTGCTGTTTCCCTGTGACCAGGACGTGCTGGCAAGTTGGGCTGGAGCGTGGGCTCTGCGCGCCGGGGCAGGCCCGTCAAACTGTGGCCAGTGCTTCTATCTGCAGGTCGGGCCAATGTGAGGACTGAAGGACAACAGACCCCAAATGCAAAAGACCCAACCTTCAGGGCCCTGGAGAAAAGCTGACAAGGTGACATCGACAGGGATAAACACAGCTCAGCACTGACGCTGTGAACAGCAGGTGCCCCTGGGGAGGGCAGCTGGACGGCTGAGGACAGCGGTTGGCGGAGAAGTACATTTCATTTTAACTTGTTTGTAAGCCTCTTGAATGTCGTACCACATGACAATATTAGCTATCTGGGGGAAGATCACTGGCAGAAAAACAGGATTGACAAGAACCCAGCCAGATGTAACTGAGATGTACATGATCTAGGGTCTTAGCTGCCCACGAGCTGTGCTGTCGTAGCTGTCAGAGGCAGCCCGACTTTCGGCCTTACGGGTGGACAGGTGGCATGCTCGTTAGGGGGACTGGCCCTCTGATCTGTGCAGTTAACTCCTTGTCCGGGCCACTGGGCTGAGCACTACATTGTGAGCAGGGTCTGGACTGATACACTAGACTACACCCAGAAGGGAGAAGTCGGGCTTGGGAAGGGTCAGGAAACCACAGTAGGGCTAGGCAGAGAGAGGACAGGGCGGGCCCACTGCTGTCTCCAGCTATCTTCGCTGGCACCGCGAGCGGACTTCCTCCTGAAGGCAGAGCTGCGGCTGTGGGTGAGCTCCGTAGGAAGGTGCTCTGGGGGATAAGGGAAAACTTTCTAACCTCTGGAATTGTCTCACACCGGAATGCAGTAAGTTCCCTGTCACGGGACACACTTGAGCTGAGGGTGCTGGACTGTCTCTCCGTCAGAGATGGTGCTGAGGAGACCCTGGCCCCCACCAGCACGCTGAACTGGTGAATTCTTAGCCTGAACCCACCCTGACCCATGAGGAATGCCCTAGATCCTTGGGGTGCCAGCACCAGACCTTGCTGTGCAGCTTTTGTCCCCAGGGTGGTCATCTGGGGTCACCTCCTAGTGCCACCAACCTAGAAATGGTGGGAACAGTGCCAGGTGGCCACCAACCCAGGGCTGCAGAGAACCAGACCAGAACCTGGGCTTTGGAGGGACTTGGCAAAACCAACAGGCGTGTTCTTCTGCTTTTTAAAAAAACTAACATTTACTGGCCAGGTGTGGTGGCTCACGTTTGTAATCCCAGCACTTTGGGAGGCCAACTTGGGAGGATCACTTGAGACCAGGAGTTCAAGACCAGCCTGGGCAACAGAGTGAGACCCCATCTCTAAAAAGATGAAAACAAATTAACTGAGTGTGGCGGTGCACTCCTGTAGTCCCAGCCACTCGGGAGGCCGAGGCAGGAGGATCGCTCGAGCCCAGGAATTTGCAGCTGCAGTGAGCTGTGATCACACCACTCACTCCGACCTGGGCGACAGAGTGAGACCCTGTCTCTAAACACAAAAAAACCCTAACGTTCCCTGAGTGCTGTGTACCCCACCAGAAGCTACTCTGCGAGAGGAGGAGACAGGCGGGCCCTGGCCGCACTGCAGGGGCACAGAAAGCAAACCAACAAGAAAAATGTTAGAAGGGCTAATGCCATAGAGACAATGACATGGGTGTCAGGGAGGGACTGCAGGGCTGCTCTAGGTGGAAGCCCAGGAATCAAAGAAGGCCTCCCTAAGGGGGTGACATTTATCTGAGCCCAAATGACTTCAGACCAAAGGGGCCCCACCTTGTCGCGATCCTGTGGTCAACCGCATTTTCTGTGGCGTGCACGCTCAGGGCGCCAGTCGGTCTCGGCGAAGCCAGCCTGCCCCTGGACACCGCTTTCTCCCTTACAGCCAGAAGTGCGATGAGTTCCCCACAGGGATGGCGACAGCTCAGAAGGGAGTGCGGGACACGTCTCTAAAGACAAATGAGCTGGGGTCAGACCTGCGATGCACCCACTCCAGCGGTGTTTGTGAGCGCTAAGTCGGTGCACGTAGCGCCCAAGCGCCAGACTCACAGTGAGCTTCGGTACGCGGCCACGGCCCGGATCAGTGTGGACTGTCTCGCTCGGACTCAGAGCGGGCCGGGCCTCTCCTGCTCCTCAGTTTCTCCTGCCGTCCTCGGGGACCGCCACCCGCGGTGCGTTCGGCTCACAGCCTCCGGGCCGCTCCGGCGGAGGAAATCCCGGCGGGAGCCGCGTGGGAGGCGGCGGCGGGGAACGCGCCCGGTGGCCCCGCCCCGCCCCGTGCCCGGTCCCCGCCCCCGGAGCCGGCCGGCGGGCGCGCTCCTTTAAGGCAGCCAGCGGGCCGCGAGGCGCGCGTTTCGCCCCCTCCGACGCTGCCAAGGTAGCGGCTTCACCTTTAAGGCGGCGCGGGGGCTGCTGGGAAGGCCGGAGGGATGGAGGCGGCGGGACCGGCTCTCGGCTGCGGGTCCGGGTGAGGCGGGCGGCAGCCGGAGCCGGAGCGGGAGTCGGGCCCGAGCCGTAGGCGCAGGTCGGCGCGGGCCGATCGGGCCGGTCAGGGGGTCAGGCCCTCAAGAGAATGGGGCTCCGGGTCGGCCCGGGGAGGGGTCGTCGTGGGCGCGGCCTGCGGGAGGACCGGGCAGCCCGCGGGGAGGGGGCGCGGTCCTGGGCGGCCGGGGCGGGGGAGGGGGCTGCAGGGCGTCGCGCCGGCCTGTGGAGGGGGTCGCTGTGGGCACGGCCTGGAGGGACCCGGACGCGAGCTCTCAGCCCCTCCAGGGAGAGGGTCTGCGCAGGGTCGGCCTGCGGGGGGAGGGGCTTGCGTTCGGCCTGCCAGTTGGGGAGGGGCTCTCCGAGGGGCTGGGGTCTGCTGCACGGGGGTGAGCCCAGGACCCCCACGCCTGCCCCGTTAGGGGAGTCCCGGGGAAGCCCCGAGACTGGGCCGCCGAGCCGGTCCGGGCTGATGGTCTGGGGCCGAGTCAGGGTCCGGCCTCAGCGGCCGCACCGCATTGCGTCTCCCCGGCCGAAGCGAGCCGGGCGCGCCCCCTGCAGGCCGAGCGTGCGGGCATGATGCGGGCTGCGCCCGGGGGACCGGGCACCCGGGGACCGCCGTGTTTACCTACTCTGGGCGGACGGCGGTGTGGCCCCAGGCCCGGCGCCCGCTGCTCGCCCCCTCGCCTTCGCAGGCGGCACGACCATGGCCATGATGGTGCTTCCGCGAGAGGAGAAGCTGAGCCAGGATGAGATCGTGCTGGGCACCAAGGCCGTCATCCAGGGCCTGGAGACCCTGCGCGGGGAGCATCGTGCCCTGCTGGCGCCTCTGGTCGCCCACGAGGCTGGCGAGGCTGAGCCTGGCTCGCAGGAGCGCTGTGTCCTCCTGCGCCGCTCCCTGGAGGCCATTGAGCTGGGGCTGGGGGAGGCCCAGGTAGGTCTGGGACACTGCGGTGGGAGGTCACGGGAGGGAGTGAGCCTTCCAGAGGAATCCCAGGAGGGTGGGAACAGAATCTGAGCAGGGAACCATCTGTTCCCTGGAGCCCCATGTGAGGACCCCAGCAAGTATCCCTTTTGAAGAGATGAATGCACTTTGGAGACCCGGCCCTGCCCCAGGAGATCCTGACCACTCTGACCTCCACACAGAACCCTGTTCCAGGCCCCCTCGACCTAACAGAGACTGAGTGGCATAGAGCAGAAAGGGAATCCTTACCCAGACACAGTCCGCCTTCAATTCATTCTTTATTCATTCATTAACAGATAAGCTGTCAAGGCAATGTGTTAGGGGTGAGGGATACAGCGTCCAACAATGCAGACAAGATCGCTGCCCTAGTCTGTAGAAAAAGAGACAGAAACACACATACAGAAGTAGTTGTTACAAATTGTAATAAGTTCGCCAAAGAAAAGAAGGAGATCTTGTGATAGCTTATAGCAGGGAGTCTTATCTGTTGGTCAGGCAAGACTTCTCTGAGGAAATGACAAACCAAAACCTGAAGGGAAAAATGAACCAGTCTCCAGAAAAGGGAAATGGGGAAGACACTGCATGTGCAAAGGTCCTGAGGTAGGAAAGAGTTTGTGGTGTGGGGATTCAGAGAACTGTGTGACTAGAGCTTGATAGGGAAGAAAAGAGGGACAGAAGAGGCCTGTGGAGAAGCCAGGTGCCAGACTATGGCCTTGTTAGTTTGGGTTTTATTCTCAGGAAATCAGAAAGCCTTTGGAGGGCTTTAAGCAGGCAGAGAACACAGTCTGACTTAGGTTTTAAAAACTCCCTGTGGCTGAGTTTTAAAATGGAGAATAAACCTTAGTGGGTCAAGGATGGAAGCAGGTAGCACTGGGTTAGGAAGCCACTGCCGGAACTCAAATGAGAGATGGCGCTTGGACTGAAGGGGTGGCTATGGGGGTAACAAGAAAGGACCAGTTCTGGATGTTCTGGAGGTAGATCCAGCAGGACCTGGGGAAGGAGTAAGGGAGAGAGAGGAGGGCGCATCACTCCCAGGTTGGGGTTTAAGCAAGTCAAGGGTGAGAGAGGCTGGGTGGAGCAGGAGTTCTGGCTCTGCCTTTGAAATCGGGGCCGCCAGGACCACGTGCAGATGGAGATGTCCGGGAGGCGCTGGATGTCCAGGGAGTTGAGATGCTACAGGAAAAGGTTTTGTTCCCCTCGGATCTTGGCTGAGCTACTGCCTGGCACCATGAATCCTGGGCATGTTGTATCATCTTGGTTTCCTCATTTTTAAAATAGGGATCATAGCATCTGCTATATATATACTGCCATGGTGTTCAGGGAATTTTTTTAAAGCTAGTGGTTATGAAAACACCTGTCACTTAGGTGTTTGCTAACCAGCTAGAAAGCACAGGCCCCAGACAGCCTGGACTCTGGAAGGGCAGTACGCTTCTCTGCCGGTTGCTGTCAGGGGCAGAGAAGACCACACGGGCCCCCCTCCCAGTGGAGCGCAGCTGCCCTCACAGGGGAACAGAGGGGAAGGCGCCACTGCAGAAATGACCCTAGACCATGAAGGATGGAGAAAGGCGGGTGCAGCCTCTGCCAAGGCTGCCAGGCAAGAAGAGCCTGGAGTCCTATAGGTTGGTGAGGGGCTGAGGCTGAGGCCCCTTTCCTGGCCCTGTGGTCCCCCAAACCGTCTGGGGGTTTGGGACACATGCCCCTTCTCAATCTTTGAGCTGCAGAAAGGCAGGGGGTGCCATGGATCCTTAGAAGTGGGATTGGGGTATTTTGGTGGCCCTTCAGCCACCTATCAGGGTTCTCTGGGCAGGTGCTAGCCTGGGGGCAGGGAGCAATGGTCTCGTGGCTATGGTAACAGGGGCTTGAGTGCAACCCTGGGGAGAGACTAAGGAAGGACTGGTAGCTCAGGGAAGGCACAGCACCCTAGCTAGCCCTCTTCCGGGGTCCTGCTGATCCCGGAAGGAAGGAATCAGGGACCTCCAAGCCTCCTGGGTTTGGGCCTTGGACTACGTGGTCTGTTTGTGGCCTTGGAGGGAGTCTCCCTTGAGGAGGAGAGAACGTTAAGGCCCGAGGCCTGCAGCTCTTCCCAGGAAGGGCCAGGCCTGGCGCTTCGGTGGGTCCCAGAGCCCCCAGAGGCCCAGGCTGGAGTCGCAGGCTAGTGAGTGGACAGGGCTCGGACCCTTACCCTGGCTGGCCGCACAGGTGATCCTGGCGCTGTCAAGCCACCTGGGGACCGTGGAGTCAGAGAAGCAGAAGCTTCGAGCACAGGTGCGGCGCCTGGTGCAGGAGAACCAGTGGCTGCGGGAGGAGCTGGCGGGGACACAGCAGAAGCTGCAGCGCAGCGAGCAGGCCGTGGCCCAGCTGGAGGAGGAGAAGCAGCACCTGCTGTTCATGAGCCAGATCCGCAAGCTTGACGACGACACCTCCCCCAGCGTGAGCCCCCACGTCGGCCACCGCTGCTGCCTGGGCAGGGGGCCCGGGAGCAGGGAGGGGCAGCATGGAGCATCATCCCAGCCCACTGACACCCCACCACCCAGGTCTGCTCCCCTCATGCTTGTCCTGTCTTCCTCACCAGGAGGAGAAGGGGGACGTCCCCAAAGACTCCCTGGACGACCTCTTCCCCAATGAGGATGAGCAGAGCCCAGGTGCGGATGGACAGTTGGTTCTGGAATGGGGGGAAGAAGGCTTGTGTGAACTCTTGGTCCTTGGGACTCGGAGACCCCACGGTCCGAGTGGCTGCCATGTTCCCTCCTGCCCCAGTTCTGACCATAACCTCCTGCATGTCGGAGCTTCCAGGCGGGTCTCAAGTGCTGCTTCTCGCATCCCATGAGCTCTGTGAGGAGCAGCATCACAGTTAAGAGCTTTGGAGCTGCCAGGCCTGGCTTCAAGTCCTGCTTCTCTGCGACCCCTGGGAGAGTTTCTGTTCCTCTCTGGGCCTCCTAGGGTGACGGGAACTGCATGCACGGACAGTGCCAAGTGAGGGCCCATGCTCCCAGCCCACAGGGTTAAGCATGTGTCGGGCCTCCACACGGCAGGGGAGGAAGCTGAGGCTCCAAGGTTAGGTGACGAGCTCTAGGACACACAGCTTGAAGTTTGGCACTGGGACTCTACTCACTCTTTCTGTGGGGTAACTGGACCCACTCTGTAAATGAGGGAACTAAGAGGCAGACTGTTTAGTGACTTGCCCAGGGCCACATGTCAGGTGGGTCAAAGGCACAGCTGGCATGTGGCAGCCCAGCCCAGCCCAGCGGGCACATGGTACATCTGACCTCCTGCCCTTGGCCTGCAGCGCCCAGCCCTGGAGGAGGGGATGTGGCTGCTCAGCACGGAGGCTACGAAATCCCAGCGCGACTCCGCACCCTGCACAACCTGGTGATTCAGTACGCCTCGCAGGGCCGCTATGAGGTGGCCGTGCCACTCTGCAAGCAGGCACTCGAGGACCTAGAGAAAACGTCAGGCCATGACCACCCTGACGTGGCCACCATGCTCAACATCCTGGCGCTGGTCTATCGGTAAGCCTCCTCTGGCCACCGTCATCCCTGGGGACACCTCCTGCATTCTTGAAGGCTCCAGCCCTGGATCACTGACTCGGAGCCTGCTGTGGGCCAGGACTTGGGCTACACCAGGCAGTTGGCAGCAGGGAGAGAAGGGCCTGCGTGGAACTCGGTCACAGATGTGAATAAACCTGAGTCGAGAGCAGGAGAGAGGCTGGGACAGAACCAGGGAGAGGGCTGCAGGTGTGAACTCCAGGGGTCCTGGGAGTTGGTGCGGTTTCTCCAGGCACCAAGCTTGAGTCGTTGCTTTGGTAAAAAGTGAGTTTGCCCAGAACACAAGAGAGTTGAAAAGATTCCTGTGGCAGAAAGCCAGCATGAGCAAAGGCCAGGGGACTAGAGGGCAAGGCACGTGGCAGGAAAGTTGTGTGGAGCCCAGGAGCACTAGGTGTGGGTGGCAGATGGGACCCCCGCACTGCATGTCCAAGCCAGCTGTGAGCCCCTGGAGGGCAGAGGCTGACCAGGCCTCCCCATGCTCTGGCTCATAGTCATGCCCACTCCCCAGTGAATATAGGAGTGACCACGGGGATCACAGGCCACTGGGGTAGGGCTTCAGGCTGGAGGATAACCTTGACAATGCTCCTGCCTGCTCACAGGGACCAGAACAAGTACAAGGAGGCTGCCCACCTGCTCAATGATGCCCTGGCCATCCGGGAGAAGACACTGGGGAAAGACCACCCGGCTGTGAGTGGGGGTGGGTGGGGGCTGCCTTCACCCCCTGCAGCTCTCAGGGCCTGGAGTTCCCTGCCCAGCGGGGCCTGGGTCAGGAGCTTCCATTCTCTGCCCCTCAGGTGGCCGCCACACTGAACAACCTGGCGGTCCTGTACGGCAAGCGGGGCAAGTACAAGGAGGCCGAGCCGCTGTGCAAGCGGGCGCTGGAGATCCGGGAGAAGGTGGGAGCCGGGGTCGCTGGGCAGGCGGGGGCGCCGGGCAGGTGGGGGCCCCGGGCAGCCTTGAACCCAGCCCCTGGCTCCCTCTCCCATGCCAGGTCCTGGGCAGGTTTCACCCAGATGTGGCCAAGCAGCTCAGCAACCTGGCCTTGCTGTGCCAGAACCAGGGCAAAGCGGAGGAGGTGGAGCACTACTACCGGCGCGCGCTGGAGATCTACGCCACACGCCTTGGGCCCGACGACCCCAATGTGGCCAAGACCAAGAATAACCTGGTGCCTGGGGCTCAAAGGGCTGGAAGATGGGAAGGGGGTGGGGGAGGAAGGAGAGGAAGAGGCTCAGCTCCCTGCGTCCTGCTCATCCTCTGGGACCCGCCTCTCCAGGCTTCCTGCTACCTGAAGCAGGGCAAGTACCAGGACGCAGAGACCCTGTATAAGGAGATCCTCACTCGCGCCCACGAGAAGGAGTTTGGCTCTGTCAATGGTGAGTCCATGGCCGCCACATGCCTCGGGGCATCCAGCACAGGCCACTCTGCCGTCAGCACCCAGGACAAATGGCAGTGGGGTGGGCCCTCGGGCTGGGCTCCAGCTGGTCCCCAGCCTCACCTTTGGGTGGTGCCAGCCACTCGTGCTCACGCCTGCACACGTGAGCACACACCGACCCACACAGCCTCCCTGGCCTGCCTGTGCCACGCACACCTTTGTCTACCCTGTGCTCTGGGCCCTGAGGCTTCCCCTTCTCTACTGGGAACTCCTGCTCGCCTGGAGGGCCTGGCCCCACGTCTCCCGCTCTGGGAGACCAACTTCTGGCCCCATTCCTACTCCTGGATCCCCGGAGCCTGGCCCATCACTCAGGCTTCGCATGCATCCTGCACTGTGGGCCTGAGGTGTGCAAGGGTCTGTCCTTCCCCGCTCCCCGCCTCCGTCACAAGTCCCGCACTGCAGCCTGTGCCGTGCTCACCCGTGTCCAGAGGAGGTCAGCAATGTTTTGGGTCTGTTTCTTGTTCATTCAATGAAGCCCAACCCTAGTCCCCCTCCCCAGTCCTGCGTCTAGCCCAGCCAGGAGGCCCGTATGGCAGACTGATGATCATCCTCTTTCTTCTGCCAGGGGACAACAAGCCCATCTGGATGCACGCAGAGGAACGGGAGGAGAGCAAGGTAGCTCCGTGGGGCGGGTGTCCAGAGGGGGGCGGGACATGCGCAGAGCGAGGGCCTTCTCCCACGTCCCACCATTCTTTCCCCCAGGATAAACGCCGGGACAGCGCCCCCTATGGGGAATACGGCAGCTGGTACAAGGCCTGTAAAGTAGACAGGTGAGGGCAGCAGTGCTGGGCTGCGGGTAGAGGAGGTGGCTGGGCACCTCCCAGGCTCCACTTTCCACTCTCACCAAGGACACACCTCTCCTCTGCCGGCTCATCTTTCACGGCCCTGGTCACAGGCCACTTGCCCCAAGAAGGCTGCCTGCACTGGGACAGCCTAATTCTCTTGCTCCTGGGTCTCCCAGGTTTTAGTCCTGGTGGCCCTGGGGTGATTTTCCCCAGGACAGGCAGGCCTAGCACAGGGCTTGATACATGGGAGGGGCTGGGTTCTGGTTGGCGGGGTGGTTCCTCAGGGCCTAGTGTGGGCTGGGGGCCAGGGTGGGCCCTGGGTCTGGAGGAACGTCGACTATGAGACCGTCCTGTCTGCAGCCCTACGGTCAACACCACTCTGCGCAGCTTGGGGGCCTTGTACCGGCGCCAGGGCAAGCTGGAAGCTGCGCACACGCTGGAAGACTGTGCTAGTCGCAGCCGGAAGCAGGTGGGGCTCCAGGCAGGAGGTGGGTGGCAGGGACCTGTGTGGCCTGTGTGTGTTCCAGTCAGGGCCTGACGCCCCTGCCCCTCCCTCAGGGCCTGGACCCTGCGAGCCAGACCAAGGTGGTGGAGCTGCTGAAAGACGGCAGTGGCGGGCGGGGAGACCGCCATGGCATCCGGGACATGGCCGGGGGTGCCGGGCCTCGGGCCGAGTCCGACCTGGAGGAGGCAGGGCCTGCAGCTGAGTGGAGCGGGGTGAGTCTCGGGGCTGGGATGGGCTGGGAGGCTGCGTGGCCAATGTGGCCTAGAGACAAGCCTGTCCACCCCCAGGACGGCAGCGGCTTGTTGCGGCGCAGTGGCTCCTTTGGGAAGCTTCGGGATGCCCTGAGGCGCAGCAGTGAGATGCTGGTGAAGAAGCTGCAGGGGGGTGGTCCCCAGGAGCCTCCTAACCCCAGGTAAGCCCCTCCCCCACTGAGGTTCCCACCAGGGTGAGCCTCTCAAGAACCCTCCAGCAACCCCAGATGAGCCCCTGCGGGATCCAGGGTGACCTCCCATCCCTCTCAGGCTCTGCCACCCGCCACGTCCACTCCCACCCCAGCCCCAGCCCCAGCCTGACCCCTTCCCCCATCCTCCCCCAGTTCCACCTTGGGCACATCCTGGCCATCCTTTTCCCTCAGGATGAAGCGGGCCAGTTCTCTCAACTTCCTCAACAAGAGTGTGGAAGAGCCGGTCCAGGTAGGGGCGGGCGGGGGTCTGGCACTGGGCAGCTGAGGCCAGGCCTGCGTGCGTTCCCGCCCGGCTTCCCAAGCATGTGTGTTCATCCAGTAACAGTTCCTGTCTCCATCCAGGCCTAGTTTGGGCTGAACAGCAGGGAGACAGCTGGGGGGAACCCAGCCCCTGCCCTGGGTGAACATGAAAGCAGCCAGTGCCAACACAGTAGCGTGGAGGTGGGCAGGAGTGCCCAGGCACCTTGGGCCAGACCTGCCTCTGCCCTTTGGGCCTGGGAAGCACAGACTAGCACAGGCGTGAGGCTGAGCCACCTGCCCCCTCTGCCCGCAGCCTGGAGGCCCAGGTCTCTCTGACAGCCGCACTCTCAGCTCCAGCTCCATGGACCTCTCCCGACGAAGCTCCCTCGTGGGCTAATCCCGAAGGGAAAGCCAGTTGCCAGAGCCTCTGCCGGGTGTGCCCCCACCCCAGCCCTGCGCATGGGCCCACTGCTTGTCCCGCCTGTCTTCCCAAAGGCCCCTGTCTTTTCTGTTCAATCTCAGGGTAACCTCCTCCCTTGTCATCTCAGCCTGAACCCCGGAGGCTGGGCCTGCCCGCTCTAGCTCTGTCCCTTATTTATTCCTTCCAGCTGGCCCCTCCTCCCCTACGTCCCAGC
>RJWJ010037025.1:0-15762 GCA_004363605.1 Indri indri | reverse complement strand
GGACTACAGGCATGCGCCACCATGCCCGGCTAATTTTTTCTATATATTTTTAGCTGTCCAATTAATTTCTTTCTATTTTTGGTAGAGACGGGGTCTCGCTCTTGCTCAGGCTGGTCTCGAACTCCTGAGCTCAGGACAATCCGCCCGCCTCGGCCTCCCAGAGTGCTAGGATTACAGGCGTGAGCCACCGCGCCCGGCCAGAACCCTTTTTCAAACAAAGAAACAAAGATTTTGCATGGGAGCTCAATAAATAAACAAATAAACAAACAAACAAAAAAAACAAAACTTTTTTGGTTGAAGCAGAGGTGAAGGACCTAGAACTCTGTGTACTAGATTCTTTCTTGATAACGGCTGACAATACTCTGTGGCCAGCATTGAGCTGAACACTTACAATGCAGTAAGTAACTCATTTAATCCCCACAACAGCCCTATGAGGTAGAAACTGTTATTATCTCTATTTTTCAGATAAGGAAACTGAGGCCCAGAGAGGTTAAGCCATTTGCCCAAGGTCACAGACCCTAGTAAATGACGGGATTCGAACTCAGGCAGTCTGACTTCATAGCCTGTGACATTAACCACACTGCCTTCAAATGTACCTACCTGCAAGGAACCCCTACGGATTTTCTAAGCACAGTTTGAAAACTTAAAATCCACCACACTACTTTCATACTCAATCCCTACAATACACTGCACCCTTCCCATCAAGGCATCCTCACCATGGCATACTTGCCTATATTCATTCCTTCCATCATGCCTTTGCTTACGCTGTTGTACCTGGAACATCCTACCTGCTCAAGTGACCTAAATTGTCCTTATCCTCCAGGTATACTCGAGTCTCACTTCCTTCAGGAAGTTTTCCCTGAAACCTTGAGCCATCAGTGACTTCCTCCTCTGAACAACCTGCATGTGGAGTCTGAATCACACAACAAGGTTTTGCATTATCCTCCAATGCAGCGCTTTGCAAACTGTATTCTAGGAAGCCCCAGGATTCTATAGAGATGCCTTAGGGACTGTCTGCGAGGAGAGGGGGAACCAAGTAGATGAGGCTCCAGACTTTCAGACTTGATTCCTTGCTCTAATAAAAGCAGTTCCTCTCTTATCCATTGTTCAGGTTTGGTTTCCACATAAAATTTTATATGAATAAACGGTCTGCTAATATCAACAATAAAGTAAAAGTGTGAAAAACTGCTGCTCTGTTTCAAGATATTTTACCTCCCAATTATTATATCAAGCCATAAGAAACTGTCATTTTTGTAGGTCAATAGCAGTCAAATACCAACAATTTCCAATGGTTCAAACTAATAAATGCTCTTCTCATATTCCTGATCTCTCCTGAATTGTCTAGCAGAGGTTGGAAAATAGTCACAGAAGGCTTTACACTGAAATCTGTTTAGTGGCAACTAGACCCCATTTCATGTAGGCATATATTTGGGCAACTGTTTTAGAGATCAGTAGAAAGAGCTAGAGAGATAGGACACATGTCTGAGGGCTGTCCAGGGAGTATTGAGCCATTGTTAATATAATGAGAACAGTTCGTGCGACATTTCTGGAACCTGGCAGCCAAGGAGACGGGACTGTAATGCATGTGGGTGAACAATGGCAACGTTACCGTACTAGTCAGCGGGGTGCTAGACACCATTGAGTGAGCATGTGTATTGTGTGGCCATTGCATTCAAAATGACTGAGTAGAGGAATGAATCTGCATCAAAGTTTGCATTAAGCTTGAATGTTCTTCCCTAGAAACTATTCGGATGACTCAGAAGGCTTTTGGAGACAATGCAATGAGTGCAGTGCAAAAAAAGTGTGACACAAATGCTTCAAAGATGGTCAAGAATCTGCTGAAAGTGATCCACATTCTGGAAGGCCTGCAACAAACAGAACACCTGAGAATGTTGAACGTGTACGGGTTAGGTTAAGAGTTGCTGGGAGGACTGTGTGAGGTCCCAAGGTGCCTACTTGGAAGGGGAATGAGGCATCATTGTCCTATGTATGATGTATCTTTGTATCTTGTATCTTCTTCAATATCTCTATTTTTCATATTACGTGGCTGGACACTTTCCAGACAGACCCTGTATACCTCATAGGCTGAAAAATGATGATTGGGGCCAGCCAACATTCTGTGGCCTCTGAAGGCATTTCAGCTGCTGAGTGAGTCTTAAGCCATTTGCAAGGCCCAATTAAACCAGAAATAGCTCTGGGAGCAGGATGATCCCTATAAATGCAAAGCTGTTGAAATGCAGTGCTACACACTTCTTGAAAGTGGTCCTTGATGGTTTCATCCCAAAGGCATATTTTACATAAAAAATACATCTGAGTTATATGAAAGAAATGATCTTGTCAGCAGTGCTTGAAGACTGTCCCATTTTTTTCATTAGATTTGCATAAGAAATCAGTATTTGCACAAGTTGGAACTCTCTTTGAAAAGGGATCTTTTACAGAAATGGGATCTTTGTACCTTTATGGCAATGGCTGGCAGTGTCATTACCTCAGCCAGTACTAAGCAACTGCTAAGGAGAGTATTGATTCTCAAAGGATTATAGACCGCTTTGTCGATGTAAAGTACAAGCTGAAGCGTTCAACTAATCCCCTTACCATACCACAAGGCATGACCTAGCTCTAGACAGTACCAACAGAAGCTATGCTGCTGCCAGGCCGGCAGAGGGAGAACAAGTACAGAGCATAACATTTTCCCAGCGGGAGAGAAGAAGAAGAAGCAGGAAGAGCCAGAAAAGCCCCAGGAAGAGTCCAGTGCTTAAGAATTTCCAAAGCAGTTTCCCCAACGTTTTATCAAAGGATCCTCACAAGATCCCATGTGGCGGCCAGAGAACACGTATGGCTAACTCTATTTAATTGATGGGGAATGAAGCTCAGGGAGGTGAAGAGACCAAGCCACTTTTCTCAGAGGTTTCTGAGGTTGCTCCAAAGCAGCAGGAAAAGACAGGAGAGCCATAGGAGTTGGAAAAGAGCTTGTTGACTAGGTGGTCTCTGCAGAAAGATGATAAAATCTTGCATATGTGAGCTAGAGCTGGCAGGGCTAAGGAAAGACCCCACCCCCACAGGATGCATGTAGAGTGAGATTCAAGGATTGATGTGTAGAGAAAAAGAATTTCCATGATGGAGTCAGACATATCTGACTTAATACTGTGTGGTGCTATCAGCTAGCTGTGTGACCTCAGGCAGATGATTTTTGCCTCTCTGAGACTATATTGCCTCATGAATAAAGTGGGAATAATACTATCAATCTCATATAATTCTTTGGAGGAGAAAAGGGGTAATGTATGTGGAGTGCCTAGCAAAGAGTAGGCATTCAATAAATGACAGCTATTGCTCAGGTGCCCAGCAATCAGCAGGGTGAGATTTTTCCTTACACAGAAATCTGGGCCCAGGGGCTCCTGATGGCCAGTGAGGGGATTTGCTAAATCTGACTCCCAGGTCTGGGCTCTTTCTGCTACCTTGAGAGAGGTAGTTACATTAAAGAGCTACTTTTTCTGCCTGCTGCTCCCCTTAATTGCTGAAAGGAACACACAGGAAAATGGCATAAAGACTGACTAAGCCACATAAAGAGCAAGTGCAGGTTCCCGTGGTGAGAGCTGAAGGGAAAAAACAGAAGGGATGCAGAGTATAAACCTCAGTCATTGGGATTCAGAACATATGTGCCTGGGCAATAGCCATCATTTATTGAATGCCTACTCTTTGCTAGGCACTCCACATACATTATAGTTTCCTCCTCAAAAAATTATATGCGATTAGGAGTATTGAACTGTGTGTGTGTGATTTTCCAGTTAAAGGGTATGTTGACGGTTTTTATCATGAAAGGGCGCTGGATTTTGTTGAATGTTTTTTGCATCTATTGAGATGATCATACGGTCTTTGTTTTTGCTTTTGTTTATGTGATGAATCACATTTATTGATTTACATATGTTGAAACTTTCTTGCATCCCTGGAATGGAGCCCACTTGGTCCTGAATTATTATTTTTTTTGACGTGCTGATGAATTCCATTTGCTAGTATTTTATTGAGAATTTTTGCATCTATATTCATAAGGGATATTGGTCTATAGTTTTCTTTTTTTTTGTTGTGTACTTCCCTGGCTTTGATATCAAGGCGATACTGGCTTCATAGAATGAGTTGGGAAGGATTCCCTCCTTCTCAAGTTAAAGGGTAAATTCACCCACTGAGCAAGAAGTAAGTGGAGTGGGAGTTGTAAGATCTACCATGGTGGGGCAGCCTTATTTTTTAAATTAATATTTTGAATAGGTAATAAATGCCAATAACGTAAAATTCAAATTACAAAAATTTATATAGTGAAGAGAAAGTTTATCTCCCTCCTCTGTGTCTGAGCCACCAAATTCACCTTTCTGGAGACAATTACTATTACAGGTTTCTTGAATCTCCACACAAATGGTAGCATACCTATACATGCTGTTCTGCATCTTGCTTTTTAAAGTTAAGTTATTCTGTATCAGGATGTAGAAATCCATCTCATTCTTGTAAATGACTGCATAGTACTCTATCATATAGATGTACCATAATTTATTTAATGAGCCCCTTGATAAACATTTAGATTGCTTACAAACTACATTGCAATGAATCTCCTTGTATATCTACCATTTTATACATGTGCAAGTATATCTATAAGATGGATTACCACAAGTGGAATTGGGTCAAGGGGTTTGGACATTTAAAATGTTGATAGATACAGACAAAATGCTCACTATAGTGGTTGTTACCAATTTATATTCTCACTGGCCATGTATGAGAAATGCTTGTTTCTTTACATCCTTGCTAAAACAGTACTTACAAACCTTTTCTTTTATGCCAACCTGACAGGTGAAAAATGTTATAACACAGTTTGATTTTGCTTTCCTCTGATTATGAGTGAGGTTATATGCATCTTTCATATATTCAAAAGCCGCTAGCTTTTCCTTTTTTATGAACTATTCTATTCCTGTACTTTGTCGCTGGGTTTTTGGTTTTATTCATATTGACTTGTAGGAGCTTTTTAAACACTAAGGAAATTGACTCTTTGTGATAAACGTTACAAATATTTATTGTACCATTTTGCCTTCTATTGCCATGCAGAAAATTTGAATTTTATACAGTTAAATTTATCCATTTTTCTGTGGCTTCTGGGTTCTATGTCATTGTTAGAAAGATTATTGAAAATGTATCCAATATCTGCTCTCATAATACCCTTTTTTACACTTAAGTCATTGAGCCATATGGATTTTTTTTTTTTTGAGACAAGGTCTTCTTACTCTGTCTCCCAGACTAGAGTGCAGTGGCATCATCATAGCTCACTGCAACTTCAAACTCCTGAGGCCCAAGTGATCCTCTTGCCTCAGCCTCCCTCTTACCTCTGCCTCCTGAGTAGCTGGAACTACAGGCACGTACCACCATACCCAGCCAATTTTTCTTTTCTTTTCTTTCTTTCTTTGTTTTTTTATTTATTTATTTTTTTTTGTAGAGACCCAGTCTCAGTTTTGCTCAGGCTGGTCTCGAATTCCTGAGCTTCTGATCATTGTGCCTCGGCCTCTAAACTTAGAGAGAAAACTCTCTAAGTTTTCTCATCAGTAAAGTGGAAGATCATTTACGTAAGAGGGTTGTTGTAAGGATTGCAAGAGATAACTGATGTGAAGATGCTTTGTAAATGGCCAACACCACACAACTGAAAGGATTATTATGGAAGCTGAATATCTGGAGGAAAAATTGATGTTATTCCACTTAAGGCAATAGGCGAAAGAAGAGATACAGTTTTATTTTCTTAGCAAAGATCAAAATAAGCAGCTCTGGCCCCTAAAGAAAGAGCCAGTGTATCCTGGCAAAATTAAGGAAAACTGGGGTCAATTCTAACAGGTAGTACAGCGCTATGACCTAGAAGACACTCAGCAAACGTTAATGTTTGTCATAAGGAGCTGTGTAAGGATGCAGGTGTGTGTATGTGTGTGTGATGGGGAAGGGGTATAAAGACAAAAGCCCAGAAGTAACCAGGTGTGGTAGAGGAACTGGGATAGTGAGTCAGCAAAGAGAGAAGCAGGAATTGGGGGTCACTGAAAGAACAGGTGGGAATTTTTGTTACCATGTATTTACTGTGGAATAAGTCCCAAATCGTATAACATTTGAGCTGAAAGGACTTGAGAGATCATCTACTGCTATTTCCCACTTTATAGATTTTGAAAATGATTTCAATAAGCATTATAGATGTCATAATATGCTAAAAATATTCACAGCTCTGGGATTAACAGTTGGGTCTCCAGCAATTCCCAAGCAAACACATTCACACGCCTTGGGCTGCACTGGTGGGAAGAAAGGGAGGCAGCCAGCACAGGGAGGGAGGGGGAGGGGAGAGCAGTGGGCAGAAACCCAGCTTCTGAGCTGCTGGCTGGAGGCAGCAGGTGGCCGGGCTGGGGTGGTAGTGGGGGCGGGGCAGGGGCGGAGAGCAGGATGAGTAGCTCAGGCCTCTTAGCAAGGAGCCACCTGAGATCTATCCTGAGCTTTCAAGCAAGGCAAGCTGTGGCTGGTGAGCAGCAGGGCAGTGCTGGGGAACCAGAGCCACATGTCTGGGAGAATGTCTAGGCTACTCGTTACGGCGAAGACCCAGTGGTCAGGTTTGGGGCTGGTACTCCAGGCCAGTGTCCTGTTGCTGGCTATGCCCAGAGGTGTCAGGCCTCAAGGCGAGTTTTGCCACAGCTGGATTGACAGTACCCAGCTATGGCATGGGGACTTCCAGTGTCCAGAGGGATATGATAAGCCCAATGCCATCTTCTGCTGTGGGACCTGTTCTCTGCGCTACTGCTGTGCCACCCTTGCGGCTCGGCTGGATCAGGGACTGTGTCCAGAGGACGTGCCCTGGGACTCCAATGAGGTTATGCTTCCACCTCCAGAAGGTAATCCCAGGTCTGATGGTGTAGCAGAGGGGAGTTGATACTGGTTGTGGGTTGGGGAGGGATATGTCCCCTTTCTACTGGGTTTATATATCTATGCCAGAGGAATTCAAAATAGGTGGCACGGTAGATGGAGGGTCAGATGACTTGTGTTGGAATCCCAGTTCTACCACATCCCAATTGTGTGACTTTAGGTCAGGCATTTTGCTTCTCAGAAGCTGCTTCCTCATAAGCCTGCTGCTTTCATCAGGTTGGGAGGGGGCTGTGAGGAAATCAGATGGTTCCTATAAAATACAAGGTTTTTTTTTATACCTGACAGGAGTGGGCTTTCAGGGTGGTCTTGAACCCAGCAACCTTGACCTACTTTGAAAAATTAGACCCCAAGACCCTTTGTCTCATAAATTTGCTTTCAAATTTAAATGCTTGTCAGGCAGGGGTTTGGAGTCCTCTGATTATACACCCTCACGTGAGCTCTTATGGAGACCTTAGACTGCTGGGGCTAGGGGAAATAGTTACTCATGAGAAAACCCTCACCAGTCTTCCTGACTGGTCTCACTTTGAGATAGAAAAGTATCGTTTATTTGTCTATCTAACAAATATTTATTGAGCACCTACTCTGTGCCAGACAGCAGAGACCTCTGTGGGGGAAGGGAGGATTGTGGGAATTGTGACAGGGACAGGACATGGACGAGAAGGGTTATCTGGCCCTTCTTCCCACAAAGCACTTTTTAAGATAATTTTTCTCAATTGGACAATTGCTTGGTGCTCCTGAGCTCATCTTGGGGTTCCCTGCCTGTCCTACACACTCCTATTTGTTTCCCATGCCCCCAAATACACTGGAAGTCGTACAATGCCTGCAAAGCAGTTCTCCCCAGCCCCAAACCCAAGGCTGCCCTGGAAGCTGTGCATTCCTTTGGGCCTAGGATGTCCTTAGCCAGGAAAATTAACTACCCATAGAGGTGGGGGAGGGGGCTCAGTGTCAGATTTCCTCCAACCGAACGTGTCCTCTGTATAATGGCTTCACTGCTCAAGTCCCCAGATCTTAGGGCTTAGGACAGCCCAAAGTATTGGAAAGGGCCAGCAGGCCTAGGAAGATACTAGACCACAGCCATGAGTGGCCTCGTGTAAAACAGGTCTAACCCCTGCCTTGCAGGATGGGTGAGGACTGAAGGGGGCAACATGTGACATTATGCCTAGCACATACATATATTTTAAATCTATATGATAATGTGTCCTTTGCACGCTGGTGCCCCCCGCCTAGAGGGTCTACTATAAACTGCTTGCCTAGCTAGCTGAGCTCCCCTTTCGGGGTCACTTCTGAAGTGAAAGAAGATCCTTCCTGTAACCCACAAAGCAGAGCAGAGTTGCTCACTTAGACCCCTGCAGAGCTTGCCCCACCACTCCTCTAGGCAGAAGTACTAAGAAGTCCTTCCTATTTTCCCCTCTCAGACCCTACCTCTTCCAGAATGTACCCTTTCTTCTTTTACTCCCCTCCCCATCTTTTTTCCTTTTGCCTGGAACTTCCATTACCTCTATTGTCTCTCAAGAGTCAGTAAGTCACAGCGATTAAGATCTGGAGTCAGAACTGAATTTAAATCCTCTCTCTTGCTATTTAGCAACTGGTTCACCTGGGCAAGTTACTTTATCTTTGAGCCTTGGTTTATTCATTTGCAAAATAAGGTTGTTGTGAGGATTAAATGAATGCATGCAAAACACTTAGCACAGCATCCGGCATTCAATAAGTGCTAAATAAATGGTATTGCCTGGTTAAATTGAAATAAAATGAAATTCCTGGTTAAATTCTGGCTCTTCCAAGAAGCCAGAATGAAACTCATTCTTCTCAAAATTCCCAAACTTCTATTACGTGTTTGTCAGAGTCACCTTTCTAGTCGTCAGCTACTTCTTTACTTGTCTCCACTAGACTGAGGCAGAGATAGTGTCTTGTTCACCTTTGCATTTCCTACAATAGGGAGGAGCACAGTGCCTGGCATAAATATACTCAGGAAATATCAGATTTGTCTTGCCTCCCACTAAAAGACAGTCACTTGTCCCATTTCTTCATGGCCTTTCTCTCAGTTGTCATAACTTTCTTCGATGGTGTAAGCTAGAGGCATTTCTCTCCAAGGCTTAAATATTTACTGATGGCATTTCAGGAACAATGGCAGGCAGTAAAAATGAGATTGCTTTGGGGAGGGGTGCTTGTTCAGTACCACTTAGATAATACTATGCCAATATCTGCCATGTCTCAAAACAGTCTTGCCCTGGAGTCCAGACACTTAGAGGCTTTAAAACAGGTATACAGCTATTGTTCTTGGAATGTTAGGCTGACAAAACCACTTCATATAAGAATATGGAGCGTTATAGTTTCTGAAGAACTTTTATAATCACTAATTCATGTGGTACTCACATTTGCTGATAACTAGTAGGCCTCATATTTACTGATAACTAATAAGTCTCTTAGCTTGGTGGCTTCTCCATTCCCCCACAGCTGCCACAGATGTCTGGAATCCTTGCATGGTATCAGGGTTTTTTATTAAAGAAATTGCCTTTGTACTCACTTCCAATTAGCTCAACACACTCAGGTGGTTTTTTATTTGTTGGTTTTGTTTTGTTATTTTTATTTTTGTTCTTTTTTTGTTTTGTTTTATTTTTATTTATTTATTTTTTTGACAAAGAGTCTCACTTTGTTGCCCTGGCCAGAGTGCAGTGGTGTCATCATAACTTACTGCAACCTCAGACTTCTGGGCTCAAGTGATCCTCCTGCCTCAGCCTCCCAAGTAGCTGGGACTACAGGCACGTGCCACCACCACTGTGCTCGGCTAATTTTTCTATTTTTTGTAGAGACAAGGTCTTGCTCTAGCTCAGGCTGGTCTCAAACTCCTGACGCCAGGTAATCCAACCTCCTCAGCCTCCCAGAGTGCTAAGATTGCAAGCATGAGCCACCTCGCCTGCTCTGGTGGTTTTATGGACCAGTAAACATATCTAATTCAAGGGTGGTGTGAGCAAGAGTAGGGTTTTTCATTCAATCTCCAAATGAACAAATTTGGATTTGAGTATCAGCTATACTACTGACAAGCAGTGGAGGCCATCAGCATTTCATTTGTCCTCTTTGAATCTCAAGTTCTTCACTTATAAGACAGATATAATAGTATTACCTGGGTTGTTGAAGGAATTAAGAGATGATGGGAAAAATCAGAAACAAACCAAGTGTCTATCAGTAGTGTAAAGGTTAAATAAATTATGGCACAGAGACACAATGGCATACAGCCAAAAAAAAAAAGAAAAAAAGAAAGAAAAAAAGGTTGAAGAAGTTCTCTATGAACTAATATGGAAAGATTTCCAGGATATATTATTTGGTAGAAGAAAGCAAGGTGCAAAACAGTATGTGCTACCTTTTGTGGAGTGGGTCAGATGTGAGAATATAGATTTGTATTTGCCTGTGTTTGCATATAGAAACACTGGAGGGATACACAGGACATTAATAAAAGAAATTACAAGTCTGGACACAGTGGCTCATGCCTGTAATCCTAGCATTTTGAGAGGCCGAGGCAGGATTTTGATTTTTTTAGCCATTTGAATGTATTTTCTACAAAAATACTTAGAAAGCTATAAACATTGTGCTAGCAATAGCAACTTTTTTGTAGCTTCCAAAAACCATTATGCTCTTCTGCATTGTACTTTATACATTTTGTTTTCTTTGTTTAGAATGCTCCTCCTTTGCTTGTCCACCTTGCAAATTCCTAAATAGGAATCCTTTAAGAATTCTTAAAAACCCAGCTCTAGACAAAAACCTCACTTCACTGTCTTTCCCAATTTATGTTTTAGAGTAGTTCTGCTTCTATCTTTACTAACTTTGATTTCTAATTTCAGCATTTTCTTCCCATTGAAAACCACACCTGTCCTCAGGGAACCACACCTTAACCATCTCAGATGGAGCTGCCCACTCACATTCTCTGATGTATCTTTGTACGTGTACTTGCTTGTGGCATGATTGTATTTGGTTGTTTTCAAGTCATCTTCCCAATGGGGCAGAGCTCCTTGCAGGACAGGACCCATGTCTCTGTCACATCTGATCCTACAGTGGACCAGAGCATCAGACTAGCTAGGATGGGTGAGACCCAGGCTCCAGAAAGCCCAGGAATATGGGTTACAGAGGCCTGCAGAGCCTCCCCAAGGGCAAACCCCAAATGTGAGCCTCACCCCTGAAAAGCTTATTCTTCTCTTCCCCACCTGTTATGGGGCTGCCATACAAAAATTGAGCTATGCCCCAAAATCTCAGTTCCTGCACTATCTCTTAGGACAAGGATGACTTACAAATTGGCTACCCTTCCCCAACAGTCTGTTAATAACCATTCTTGTAATGGTGCTAAGTGAATATTTTCTAAGTGTGGAGAGTTCCAATACTCTATAATGAGATAAGCCCTTGTATTTTCCAAATGCTCAATAAGTTTGAGGATTTTGATCTCACTTTATTAAAATCTTCATTTTTTCCAGACTAGAGTATTCATATATTGAGTATGTCCTTTGTATTGGTGGACCATCACTGCTCTTCTCAAGACCTCCATCTGTCCAATTAAGTCTCTCTTGAGGGATAGGGACAAGATCTGAACATATTATTTCCAGGTTCACTCACCACAGTTTTTACACAAGATTACCTTTAATTTTCATTTTAACCTTTCATTTTCATTTTATGTAAAGTAAGAGATGAAAATCTAGACAGAATGGGAAAATAATGTAATGAAAACCTTGTGCTACTATATTCAGGACACCTGAAGTTTTGCTCTGACTTTCTTGGTAGCCAAGACTAAAGGTAAAACCCTTTCCTTTTCTTTTTCCCTATTCTTAGAAGTGAAAACCCCATCTCAGGTACCCCAAAAATGAAGGGAAAACATTCCTTACATTTACAATTACTTTACACTTTATAAATGTTTTCACACACTTTAGCTTCTTCAATCCAGACAAAGCTGTGAAGTAGATGCTGTCCCAGTTTTACTGAGGAATACATTGCAGCTCAAAGACATTAATTGACTTGTCCAAGGCCACATAATTTATAAGTTTCTCAGCCAATCAGCAGGACCCAGGGCTTATAACTGCTAATCTCAAGTCTTCTTTCCACTTACCATAGTGACTTTCAAATGAATTACTATTGCCTTTTGGTATATGATACTCTTCCTGAGAGAGGTTCTGCATAGTATTTGCTCTGCAGGGCTATAGGACAGATGGCTTCAGTCCATAACAATGCTTTACCACTTTTCCTGGGTAATTACTGGTAAGCCATATCTCACTGTCCCATAAATATCATTTGGATGACTTCCCTCTAAGCACTTGTATTACTCATGCCTACTTACACCAAAATTCATTTCTGTTGACTCAAAAGGCCTGAGGATTTCTTCTGTGGACATAGCATCTTCCTGCCTGGACAGGTTCAGTATAAATTCCGGAAGAAAGGTGCTCACATTGGTACATGCTCTGGGATTGTCAAGGATATAAAATGTCTTCCCTCTGCTGCACAGGTTGGCAGTAGACTCAGAAATGTGTAACGACCTAACTCTTTCCTCTCTTCATCCTAGGATCTGTCTACCTGCCCTTAGTTATTGTGGGTAGCACCTTTGTCACTTTTATCCTCTTGGGAGTCCTTGCTGGTGTTGCTTGCTTCCGGTGCCTTCGGCCTCAGAGACGGGACGAACTTGAAAACGCTGAACCTACTTTGTCAAACTGTAATCCCACTCCCAGAAGAAATGCCTCACAAGGCCCACTGCTCCACTCCAAACCCGATGTCGGCCCAGTCCTGCCTTTCACCACCCAGGAATACCCACGGAGCACCATCCTTACCATCCCTACACCAGTCACTAGGCCTCTGTACTGGCCCCTGTTTGGGCCTCCCCATATACCACCCCTATATCCCAGTACAACTATTTTGCCCCTTCCTCCCCTGTTGGCTGGCAAAATTTCATATGGACCATCCTCTGGTCCATATCCCCCAGAAACACTAGTCTAGGACCTCTTGCTGTATCCTGAAGCTCATTGTTCAGGGTAGCACCAAGCAAATGGGAAAACAAAGCTCAAAACCAGTCATGAACCTTAAAGGTGATTTTCTGTTTTCCAAAAAAAAAAAAAAAAAAGAGTTGCCTTTTGGATATGTAAGTGTCTCTTCTGCCTGGTTTTTAATAACAGTACACTGTGACTGCTGTCATTGCTTTTTCATAAAGAGGAGGAGGCTTCACTTAGAAACAGTATGATTTAGCTGATCAGTTGGGGCAATTATATCTTCAGTGGGAATGTTCTCATCAGTCCCAAGGTGGTCTTAAGGTTTCTGAACACATTAAAAAAATGTGTCCTATGTTTATTTGTTGAGGGAAACTGATAATAAGGCAGTATTTCACTTGTGCTGGTTAATGTTTACTGCAGTGTTAGCCATTTAAGCTCCTATTCTGGAGGCTGGCTACCTGCAAGATTAATGAGGAAGTTTGGGGATTCAGCTCACTTTGAGAGCTGTGGGACTTTGACTATTAGTGTGAAATACATACATGCATGCATACATACATACATATTTCCTCCTTTTTCAGAGCAGTATTAAATGGAGAACTTTAAAAACAGCTAGAGGTCAATGAGGACTGCACCTGCACCTCACAGGAGAAAGTAGGATTTCTAGAAAAGGAATGCAGGTTATGAATTTTAAAGGCAATGGGAAAGAATTCATTGTCCCTTCCCCGAGGACTGAAGCCTGCTGGTATTAATAGATGGTCTGACCTCTGAGATAATTAATCCAAAATACTTTGCAAAGAAGTAAACATGCAAAGCCTCCCCAGAGTAATCTCAATGGTTTAATATTCAAATGTTCTTACAATTGCTAGTGAACAACTCCCTCTGGCACCAGACAATCAGCTGGGGAGAGGTACTTGTAATTTACTCATGAATAGCTTCCTCTGGCCTCATAGCCAGTGAAGTCTGACTTAGAGACCTCAGGGACCCAGAAGTGATTATAGGTTTAGTATAGATCAGATCTTTGGAATAATAAGAAAGGCCACTGCAGAAACTGAATTTAAAGAAGATGTCCATCCTGTTCACCTTCTTAGATACTGATTTGCCTACCACCAGTTTGGTGATTTTGTCAGTAGTGATTACACATGCTGATCAGTCACTTTCTTGTTCGATTATAGGTTTGGTTATCAGCTTTCTGTGTGACCTTGGGCAAGTCACCTCACCATTCTGGGCCTCAGTTTCTCCTGCAGAATAGGAAGATGGACTAGATAGTGATGATCCTTCCCACCTCTGTCTATGACAGTGCTTATTTCTCTTTCTCTTTTTAGAGATGGGGTCTCTGCTCTGTCACCCAGGCTGGAGTGCAGTGGCATGATCATAGCTCACTGTCACCTCAAATTCCTGGGATCAAATGATCCTCCTGCCTCAGCCTCCCAAGTAGCTGGGACTACAGGTGCATGCCACCACACCTGTCTAATTTAAAAAAATTGTAGAGATGGAGTCTTGCTATGTCACCCAGGCTGGTCTCAAACTCCTGGCCTCAAGATATCCTCCCACCTCAGCCTCCCAAAGTGCTGGGATGACAGGCATAAGCCATCGTGCCTGGCCAACAGTGATTATTTCTTTTACTTTTTCTTTCTTTTCTTTTCTTTCTTTCTTCTTTCTTTTTTTTTTTTTTTAGATGGTCTCGCTCTGTCACCTGGGGTGAGAATGTAGTAGTGTCATCATAGCTCACTTCGACCTCAAATTCCTGAGCTCAAGCCATCCTCCTGCCTCAGCCTCCCAAGTAGCTGGGACTATAGGCATACACCAATATGCCCAGCCAACTTTCCTATTTTTTGTGGAGACAGGTTCTCATTCAGGCTAGCGTTGAACTCCTGGCCTCAAGTGATCCTCCCACTGCAGCCTCTCAAAGTGCTAGGATTACAGGAGTTAGCCACTGCACCCAGCCAACAGTGGTTATTTCCGATTGCACATTATAATAATCTGGGAACTTGGAAAAAATGCAGATGGGGTCTTACCCCAGTCCAGCTACATCTGAATGGTGGAGCAAATACTGGCATTTCCTTTAAAAACTCTCTGTATGATGTAACATGCAGGTAGGGCTGAGGGCCACTGATTTCTGATCTGTGCCTTTCCATCTCAGACTAGATCTGATCCAACTTAGAAGCAGTCTCAAGGTAAGTGGTTTTTTTCCCCATTGCTGCTGTAACAAATTACCACAAATTAAGTGACTTAAACTAACACAAATTTATTATCTGATAGTTCTGGAGGTCAGAAGTCCAAAATTAGTTTCACTGTGCTAAAATCAAGGTGTAAGCAGGGCCAGTCTCTTCTGGAGGTTCTGAGGGGAGAATCTCTTATTTCAGCTTACAGTGGCTGCCTGTATTCACTGGCTTCTGAGCCCTTCTTCCGTCTTCAAGTGCATCACTTCAATCTCTGCTTCTGTCTTCACATCACCTTCTCTGGCTCTGAATCCTCCTGCCTTCCTTTTATAAGGATCACTGTCATCATATCAGGCCCATGCAGGTAGTCTAGAAGGATCACCCCACTGCAAGATCTTTTTTTTTTTTTTTTTTGAGACACAGTCTCGCTCTTGCCTGGGGCGAGTGCCATGGCGTCAGCCTAGCTCACAGCAACCTCAAACTCCTGGGCTCGAGCAATCCTACTGTCTCAGCCTCCCGAGTAGCTGGGACTACAGGCATGCGCCACCATGCCCGGCTAATTTTTTCTATATATATATTTAGCTGTCCAATTAATTTCTTTCTATTTTTTTGGTAGAGACGGGGTCTCGCTCTTGCTCAGGCTGGTCTCGAACTCCTGAGCTCAGGACGATCCACCCACCTCGGCCTCCCAGAGTGCTAGGATTACAGGCGTGAGCCACCGCGCCCGGCCC
>RJWJ010037024.1:0-15760 GCA_004363605.1 Indri indri | reverse complement strand
GGAATGGTTACTTCACTTGTTCAGAGCATTCTGTCAATGTGTAAGGTTCACCCAGCAAGTTTCCTGGCCACAGACTTTATTTCAGAAATGCTATGTGAGTAATGGAGAAGGATTGATTGGATTTCATCCTCCCTAAGGGTGAGCCAGTAACACAGTGCTCACATTGTCACAGATGGAGGAGAGAACTGCCCTGCAAAGGCTTTGCAATGCTCTATTCGGTCTCAGAGAGGATTGGCTCACCATATACTTCCACAACCAAAAAGACAAAAAAAAAAAAAAAAAAATGGTGGATCAATTATTTCAAACAGCTTCTCATGATGGCAGAAAGCACCCCTCTAAGGTGTGGCTTCAAATAAGAGAGTAGGAAACTGAAGAACTAAGAAGACTTATAATTGAATTTTTGAAGTAAGGGAGTTTCTTTATTTAAAATAACTCACACTTTTTACTCCTAGGAATTCACTAGAAAGGAGTGAGATTTATGTAAGAAACTTTAAATTTAGCCTGTGATTAATCAATACTCAGTTTTGAGGTTTTATTGGGAGGACCTCACTTGGCTCAAAATGCTACAATCCTCAAGAACTTGAAGCAGAGAAATGGGTAATTTAATTACATGTCAGAGACCCTGCTTATTTCTGTTGTAAACAGAATAATTTGATTTGGAGCCACACTTGTCTTCAAAGCTGACAACTCCACCCCTGAGGAATCCGCTGAGGTTCTTAATTGGCCATGCCAGCAGCTTTGGGGAAGAAGTGAGAAATCAAAACCAACAACCTAAGGAGGAAAAAGGGGAGAAGGAGGCGGAAGAGGATGGAGACGTAAGGAGGAGGCTCTGCATGAGAGGAAGGCAGAATGGCAGTTATGTGGGAAGATGAGCGGCCGTGCAATGGCCTTGAGAAGAAAAAGAAAAGCAACGCTAAAACCAAGATCTGAAAATTGAAGTTAAGAAGGGGAATAAATTAAATTACTAACTTTATGAGTTTTTAAAAGTCAAAATAATCTTTTGGCTTGTGGTATGTGTACAAATGGATGATTTCTCCTCTCTCTACCCGTTGTACATTTCACGGTCCACTTAGCCACCTCTTTCAGGGGCCGGACAGCAGACAATTGCATGAAATGAGCAAGTTTATTATTTCACAGCTCTAATATTAGGTTAGGTGAATAAGTTAGTGATCATCTATAGATTGCTTTTCCCATGGGGTGGGGAACCTGTGGCCTCAAGGCCACATGTGGCCCTCCAGATCCCCACGCACAGCCCCTCGACAGAATCCAAAATTCACAGAACAAATCCCTTTGTTTGTTCTGTAAAATTTGGATTCAGTCAAAAGGCCACACTCAAGGATCCAGAAGGCTACATGTGGCCACAAGTCCTCAGGTTCCCCACCCCTGCTGGGGGGCCTCGACACAAAAATGTAGGACAAATCACATATAATCAGGCTGCCCACGAGAGCTTTAGCAGGTGGAATGGAAATGGGCAATTTCCAGAAAAACATAAAACAGGTGTTGCAGTCAAACCTAGCAGGTCAAAGTGGGATAGAGAACTCCTCAGACTTATCAAGGGCAATGAGTCCTCCAGGCAGAGCTGTGTAAATATGATATGAAGGACTGAAAGTGGGCAGGAGTGTGATGAAAACAGAAAGCATTGGGGATGAGGAGGAAAACCAGACTTTGACTAAGAAATCGGAAGGCAGTGTTTATAGGAAGAAGGAGTTATGAAATATCAGATCAGGATGGGCATTAATAAAACAAATACCAGTTTCAATAAAATACATTTTGGTTTTTACCAGCCATGAATACACTACTATTCTTTCCACATTCATCCAAGCCTTTAGTTTTTAGAGCCCATTACTACATTCAAACCAAAACATCTCCCCTTGTGTGTTCTGTATTTCTTGGTACTGTCTTTACTCACTTCAATATGATAAGGGATTTGGGCTATAGATGGTTCTTTCTTTTAAGCCACCCATATGCACATAATTAGCAAACAGTGTCAAAAGGGTAATTGAGATATGTAAGAGATAATAATATATGCTCTCTGATTCTAAGCTGTCCTGATATCTCCTCTTTTGCTATTTTTTTCTTTCTATTATATTTTCATTACAGTACTGCCAGCTTTCTTCTTAAATGAAGGAAAAAACAATAGTTTTGTCCAGCTATTCCTCTTCTGACCTTGTAACTATGCTGCTGCACAAACTATCATAGGGTAAGTGCAGGGAACTGTGGCAATGAGGAAATGAACATTCTAGGGATGATGAACAATTCTAACTCTCTAATCATCACTAGCCAGTTGTTTTCAACTATGCAGCATAATGGAAATACTATTTACTACTCTTATGCTAATTTTTTTTAATGTGCCACATTTTCTAGATGCCAAGTAGACCTGTTCCAGCCTCTGATGGTGTATCAGGGCAAGATCTGCACAGTACAATTTACGAAGTTATTCAGCATATTCCTGCCCAACAGCAAGACCATCCAGAGTAAGTATGAGTCTGCATTTGATGGTGCTGCAGAAGGGTTCAGCATTTGGCCTCTGCTTTTCCCAGAATTTATTGAAAGGCTCAGAAAAAAAAAAATAGTAAAACAGGAAATCATAGCTTCTGTACATTTGAACACACTTCCCTATCTGAAAATAATTTTGAGAAATAAAACAGGCAAACACACGAATGTCTTTTGGGCCACATGCTTGGGCCAGTGGACTAGATGCAGGGCCCTAGAATCAACTTTCTGTTGTGTACCTTTCTCCTTCTCACAGTGTTTCCCCAGGGAATCCACATCTGGGTATGAAAGGAATGTTCAAGCCAGTTCTCAAGCCATCTTGGTTATCTTAATGATTTTCCAGTGGCTATGATAGTTTTAAAGCAGTGATGTTCTGTCACTAAAAAAAGTCCAGGAAAAAAACAAAAGCCTACAGAAGGTCCACAGCACAGTCAGCATCAAATGCCCCACCTCTTACACTTCAAAGCAGTTTATTCCCAAGTGAAGAGAACCACAGTGAGGACTGGCTTCTCACACAGAGAGGACAAAACCTGTGCTGAGGCCAAAGCTAGAAAACTACTTATCCAGATAAGTTCAAGCCACCTCTAAGAAGTCTCCCTCTCTTCCCTGCCATGGAGAAATTAAGCCTACAGTCTTTCGAAATAATGAAATGAAATTTTTTTTGTAGGCTCTAGCTGCCTGCAGGCATAACTGCCACAAATCATCTTCCATCATTTCTTTATTTGTCATTTATTGACTTTGAGAAGAACATCAATAACCCCACACACAGAAACTTCCCCTCTGGCAAAAGAAACAGTTCCAGCAAAGTAATTCATGCACACCTCTGGATAAATACCAAAAATAACAACTAGGAGTGAACAAATGCATGGGAAATCATCTTATAGGGGGGAAATCCAGTCCTGGAAGGACTATGCAGTCATTTTGGGGCTAAAGAAGTGGCAAAACACTTTGGAGAACCCCATTAGAGAAAATTTACCTGCAGTCAGGTAAATTAGGAATAGACCCCAAAGAAGCTAGGAACCTCTGGTTTGAACGACAACAAAAAAATGAAAATTGGTTTAAAGCGTTATATTATTAATCTAGTAGAACACAACAATGGGATATTATTCCGTAATAGTTTAAAAATAAAAACTCTCTAAAATGATACCTGATCCTCTTTACTTTCTGTAATAGAAAATTAGGGAAAGTTTTTCTTTATTAAATATATGGCAAAGAATTTTAAGATCATGTTTGCTTTCTAAAATTTAATCTAATTAAAAATTTTATCTCAGTAAAATTTATTTATTTTCTGTATATCCTTTGTTTTAAATATATGTTTATCTCAGAAATAACTTTTAAAGATCGAAAATAAAGCAGAAGTCCTCCTTTTCTAGAATATAAAGGACTATTTAAACCTGCCGTTGAGGACATGCTCCTTCGAAAGGCATTCACCCCAGGACACCAGTTCATGCTCCCAGCCTAGCCTGAAAGACATTCCTGTCTCCCATGGCCTCTCTTCTCACCCTTCTTCCCTGTCTTCTGAGTCTTTTGTTTTGTTTTGTTTCTCTCTACGTGTCTTTGTCTTCCAGTGGCTGTCTCTTCTCTACCTTCATGCTTTGATTTCTTCCTTTTCTGAGTCTGCCCTTCACTTTTCCTTTCTTTTATCTGTAAGAACTGTCTCCCTTCTCTCTAATACCCTCTTCAAAATTTTCCTTCTCTGTTTGCCAACATTTTTTAAAGTATTATTTCATAGAATACAGATTTTTTATGTTACCTATTCTAAATTTTAAAAATGAATAAGTAGAATGTTTTCTTTTTCTTCATCAAAAACTGTTTTGCACTTATTTTATTTACGATCAATCCACAAACATTTCCAGTATATTTACCATGTGCTAGGTGGAGAGATTAAATAAGACTCAGTCTTTTAAGGATTGCAGAGTTTAATGGTTGCCTGTTTGCTTATTTTATTATAACTACAGATTAGTGATTCCTGGTAAAATAAATATTCCTCAATACTGCCTATAAATGCAGAGACCATTTTTCTTCCCTGATAACCTATGGCTTTATTCTCTAGGTCCTGTTAAATTTGAAGACAATTGCATGAATAACGCAGTATTACAGGTGGTTAGGGAATCTTCCCCATCTTCCATTTTCAAAGTGAATATGCCAGTTCTGGGGAAAGAAAGAATCCTAACTTACTTCTTTCTTTTACCTGTATCTGACAATTACTTCTGAGGTAGAAAAGACAGCCAATTTTATTATTTGGTTCTTAGATTTTTCTAAGAGTGTTATTTTCTTGACTGCATGTGCTATTACCTAATAGGACTGGTGTTTAACAAATTGGTGAATTAGTCTGTGTTCATATTCCAGTACTAAGCCCAGTTGTGTATTTATTGAACTTATGGCTGCACTTATTTTCATGCTGTCAACCTCATTACTCTTGGCGAGGTTTGTTTTGAACTCAGAGTTAACTGTTAGCATCTTGAAAACAGGATATTCATGTAAGTATTTGTTTAGTTTCAAAAGGAAATTATCTGGAAAATTTAATGATTGCTTACTCTTTATATTTATTGTTTGATAAAAGTAATTTTCTTGAGCTAGCTCAAAACATTCATATTATTTGCAGCTCTGGAAAGGAATAAAAGAATTTAAGGCACTTTTTATCTGTAGACATGAAAATCTATAGAACAGTTTACATATCTTGTACATCTCTTCACCAGGTGAGCTTTTATGGGCAAAGCAGTACATTGGAGTGAAATAATGAAGGAACATTTTGAGGAAAAACAGTGGATATGTCTATTCGCCTGGAATCAGTGAAGAAATCAAGCCCAATACCTCTTACTCATTAGTCTTTAAATGCAAGATAGAAGCATTTATGAAAGTCAGACTCCAGGCTTTCCAGCATAATCATGGCATCTTGAGCAACAGAGGAAAATGGTATGGAAATCTTCCTCAGTGGACAGTCTTTATCATACTGACTGGGAGAAAGAGAAGGATGGGGCTTTCCAGTCACTCTTTTTATATAAAATTTCTCCAAAGGCCCAATTAGTTCTAATCTATACTTTTCACTTTCATTAGCATTGACACTATCCTATCTCAGCTACAAATGTGGAAACTTTACATTTGTAAATTTTTCTGCAGGCTTTGTTTTACTAAATTCTCATGACTGTTAAGCTTGCTAAACTTATTTTTTATTTTATTCCCAAATTTCTATCTTGTTATTTGTACCACAAAATATTAATGATATGGATGGTTGTCACAAAGCAAGAACTGCGCCTTCCCTCCTTGGTTGTCAATTACCAATGGTGTTTTTGAGAAGACTTGTAAAACGCTTGAGGAAATGACTTGTTAAAGTCTTATCTTTATTTTTGTTCAAGGAAAGAAGGATTCAAATAAATTATTCTGTCTTTGCTTTTATGTGGCCTTGATTTTTTGTCTTCTAGAGTAAAAATACTACACAAAAGTCAGATTATAGAATTGGATTTTTTATCCTTATTTCCTAATGTGCAATAAAGTCTACATTATAAAGAACTTTTAAAATGAGAATCTTGCTCTCTCATAGCCTATTATTTTATGCAGAAGAAAAGAAATCTTAAAAATTGGATTTTGCTTTAATGTTTTCAGTGAACCACTGTATTTATACCATCCTGCCCAAATTTTCATAAAAGCATATGGTGAAAAGAAAATTAAGACGTAATTCCCGCAGCTCCTGTCTGGTCTTCTCTCTCTACCACCCTTACATATTTTTCTGTTGGAAAAGTCAATCAGTTCTAACACAAATATTTTCTTATACATTTAGTAAAAAAAAAAAAAAAAAAAAAAAAAGCCCTACTTTATCTATTAGAAAAGGAATTCATGCCCATTGTAAAAATATGTGTGTGCTTGGAAATGTAGAAGACTCTCCATAAGACAATCAAAATCATTTGTAATCTCACCTCTCAGAAGTAGCCTGTTAGCATTTCCCTGGAGTAGTATGTATATACTTATTCATACTCCTTCCAGTTCCAAAAAGGATTTATGGTAGCTCATATAAATGCATAATATAACAAGATAACATAGAGTTGATAGGGAAAACAGGATGAAGGAACAATGAGAAGCAAAGTGAAAGCAGAAATGAGATCAATAACCAGTGTGATGAATTCCCTTTCATCTGTGAGTATTGTTTTACACTACTGAGATCGAGCAGCATACATGGGTGTATATCTAAGGAGAGGCTTCTAAGCTGAATGCAATTTGTAAGCAGTAGAACCAAAGAAAGGTTTCAATCCCATTGCCAGGCCGGGGGAGAGCAGGTCAGTTTATGCAGTCACCCATCCACCCCAGCTCCATCCACCTCTCCCTTCCGTTTTCAGTCTGGTGTCCCCTCCTTCCCTGGGGTGGTGCTCCTTGCTGAGGCATCTCTTACGTGGAGGGCAGACACTAACTACATGAACTATAGCTGCATCTGTGTTCCCCTTCCTAAACCCAACCCTGAAACACTTTAATCCACAGACAATCTTCAACAGCCCTTTCCTGAAAAGATAGTTCTATGTTCACATGATTCACAAATCAAACCCCTATGAGAAGTGCGCACTAAGATAACTGTGTTTATTACTGTGGGGTTTTGGTTTGGCTATTTCGTGTATACCTCCAGAGTTTCTCAACACAAACCAAAGGAAATACAAATATATATTCTTATTTGTTTCAAACTCACTTTTCAATTACTTGGAATTCCTCTCATTTCTGTGTCTTTCTTGCACACACAAAAATACACGGACTCCCTTAGTGCATGGTTCCACTCAAAGCAGCAAGGAATTGCTGAAGGGAGAAATGTGAAAGGATCCAGAATCCAATTAACTTTTGCTGTCATTGGTGTGTAACACCGGATGACTCACTGCTTTTTTAGTAAATGAGGATGAAAGTCTCATAAATTAATCAAGGTTTCCAACGGAAGTGATGAACCAAAACCCAGATGTTTGCCTAATTAACAAATTAATCTTTAAAAAACAGCCTAAAGTTCTTTCCTCATTACTAAACATAATCTTAGCTAGTGTTAGTTTTTGACTTTATATTACCACTTCTAACTTGGAATGAAATCATATTCCTGGTGCTCATTATCTTTAAAGGGTATATTCTACTGATAGATTTTCAAGCAAAAAATGAAAATATTTATGAATAAAACACAGTTTTCCTTAGTTGTCTGACATTTGTACTTCCATGTTAATAAGACAGTTTCAGTTAAGCTGCACACGTACACTCTGGGGCAAGGTCCACGTGATCCTACAGTTCCACTAGATCATGGACCTTATAAAGTTCTGTCAAAGTAAAACAACTTAAGGTTATAACACAGTACTTGGCATATAGGTAGATATTTTACTATATTTTATTAAAAATTTAACTTATTTTTAAAAAGTTTTTATTTTCTGCCTCTATATTGCTATATACAACCATGTATATTTCTATGTCATTCTTATATATTTCTCTAAAGTTCATGTTCAAATATACATTTATATATATATACACACACACATTTTAGTTTCATGAGGCAGTAAGAAAGCAAAGGTTTCTTTCTCGTAAATATGGAAATCAGACACAACACTTGGGCTTCACAGTGTTATTCTCCGTTCTTCTCTTCTCCTAGACACACTGTTTATTGCGATTATCATGTTAAGCTTAGTTTATTAAACTTTCACACACATGACTTCCTTTGATCTTTACAAGAACCCTGTGAGTTAGAAGCAGTATTTCCACCTTACAGATGAAGAAACCAAGTTAAATGACTTTCCTAAAGTCACCAAACCAACAAGTGGCAGAGCTGATCCTTGAACTACACCCCTGGCTCTAAGTCCAAGATCCATTCCAATGCGCCACGTGGTTTCTCTGGGCATGGCCTCCTGGAGTGGAGTGCGTGGCAGTGTGTCTTCTGTCAGCCTTCCCTTGGGAACCTTACCACTTTCAAATGCTACTGGGCCCCCAGAAAACAGTTTATTTACTTGTTTGTTTCTATCTGAGAACTTGCTCATTTGAATATGCTCCCAGGGAAGATGAACAGCTCAATTGCTTGCCATCAATAGAGCATAAACCGGGAGATTGTTTTTTGTTTTCAGATCTGTGAAAGCCCCCCACAGAATCCCATCTTGGGCTTTCTGAAGCTCTGGGGCAGTCAGTGTCCCTCATCCATCCACCCCAGCATATACATGTTAGAACACAGATAATACGTGTTTTTTGAATTGTACTGAGTTGGATTGCCTGCCCTTTGTGTATGGAATAAAGACACCATAAATAGGAGGCAAATAAATTACCATCTTTTCAATAAGCAACTTTCTTTGACTTTATCTCTCAGGGGCACTTAATAACTTTTGGAACTATCTTCTCTTGCAGTTCACTAAGACTCTATCAAAATGTTTTGTCCTTGAGAAAGTAGAGAGTCATGAGAGTGTGATTGCATCTATAAACTTTTATCCTTATTACTTATAAAATAAATGATAGTTTATGACTCACAGATGACAGGTCATCAGACATTTTACAGATGGGGAAACTGAGACTCAGACGTTTAGGGCCTCAGTTTCCCTATCGGAACATGAAAAGGCTGGACTACACAATCTCTGCCCTGCTTTGATTTACCCAACAGTGACACCCTCCAAGCAGGTCAGGTGCTCTCCTATGCTCTCATTACACATCTATCAAAGCCTTTACCATACTACTGTAATCATATTGCAGGACAGACATATAAAGAAACAATTATAATACTGTGTTTTAAATGCAACAGTGTAAAAATTCAGAGGTACCGCAGAGGAAGGAGTGACTAATTTGGTTTGGCGGCATCCAAAATGGTTTCTTACTGCATGCAGGGTTTTGGCGGTCAAAAGGAATTCATCAGCTTTAGAAGAAAGGGCATTCCAGCAAGTAACATTAAGTAAGATCTGTAATATACAAGGGGCAATATGGCAGGTAGATATGAAAAACAAGAAACGCGTGGATTATCCAGGAGGGACTATTTAGTAAAATCATACAACACGTCCACTGTTTGGGAAATACATCTGGTTAGAAATTTCAGTTCAGTTATGTTTAATAAACTTTTATTAACTATATTTCATGTGACAGAAGATAGATAAGAACCAAACATGGCCCAGTCTTTATCTTCTAAGTGCTTACAGTCTACTCAAAATAAGAGATACAAGAGTTTTAATAATATACTAGCACATATTAAATATAACGTGGTATACTTACTATGAAAAAATAAACACAGAGCATATTATGGAAGCTTAGATGAGGACATCAGATTGACTCTAGGAGATTCAAAGAAGGCTTCCTGGAGGAAGCTGAGCTGAACCTCAACGTACAAGAAGAAGTCAGCCAGGTGAAGAAATGTGAGGAAAGTATTTCAGGCAGAGAGAACTTCTTGGGCAAAGACATAGAGACAGAAAATAACCTGGTCTATTTGAAGAACTGCAAGTGGTGCATTAATGATAGAGAATAAGGTAGGGAATGGCCAACACAAGTACTGGTGAGAGAAGCAGCTAGCATATACTATACCCCACCATTATGCTCATCACAAGGGTAATTACTTGTTCAGTGTCTATCTTCCCTGCTAGACTAAAAGTTCCCAGAGTCAGGGAAGGCAGGGAACTGTGTCCACCTATACTCTCAGTGCCTATCAAATCTCAGCAATCAGTAAGTGTTTGATGATAAAATGAATGAATGAGAGTACCTGGATAAGGGTCAGATCATTCATGAGCTTGAGCGTCCAGTCAAAGAGCCTGGATTTATTCTCCAAGTGATGAGATCCAAGCAGGTGAATAATCACATCAGATTTCTGTTTTGGATAGATCACCCTACAGCAACTTAGAAATGGATTTTAGGCGATAAGGCTGAGACTAGATAAATAATTGGGGAGGATATTACTGTTATCATGGTGAGGGTGAAGCTCTGGATGGGCTGTAGGGTGGCAGTCAAAATATGTGTTTTGAAGGCAAAACTCGTAAGAACTCAGTGATTGGATGTGTGAGGCAAAATACAGGGGAGAGCCATGAATGGTGCCTATGTTTCTGTCCTGACTGCCTGATGATGCCATCACATAAGATGGGAAATGCATGTGGAATGACAGGTTTAGAAAGGGGAAAATGATGAATTCAGGACTAGATAGCATCAGGATTAGTTTAGATTAGTTTAGATAGGATCAGGATTAGTTTAGCAATCCAAATAGAAATGCTTGATAGGCAGTGGTATATCCAAGATGGGAACTTCAAGGAGAGATCTAGGTTTAAGAAATAAATTTGAATCATGTATCACTTACAATGCTTAGACAGAAAATAACAAAAAAAAAGTCTGATTAAAATGGACTTAAAGATTTATTTATTATCTCAAATGATAGGAAGTTCAAAGGCAAGGTGGACTCCAGGATTGGTTAATTTAATGACTCAACAACATAATCAAGAACGCAAGTTTTTCCCCATCTCTTTACTCTCTGCCTCATGGTTATAGGATAGCTGCAGCAATTCTAGACATTACATATAGATGCCACAACATCCAGAAGATGGAAAAAGCCATCTTTTCCTATACTATTTTCTTAGGTGTGAGGAAACTTTTCCCAGAAGCCACCACTATAATTCAGTTTCCTTGGCCATGCTAGTTAAATGTCCTTCCCTAAAGGAATTCCTGGTAAGAGAAATGGGATTATTAATCTAAATAATACTCAGAATTTACTTCCCTGGAAATGGAGATAAAGCCAACATTCCCAGAAGCACTTGGCTGGGCGGAAAAACAGTGGATATATAAATAAAATTGAGGTTTTTATGGAAATGAGGAACAGGTGGAAATCGATGCCAGATCAGGCGGAAAGAAAATAAAGAGAGAAACATCCTTTGAAACACCAACTTCGGGAAATTAAAGAGAAACCAGGGAAGGTTAAGAAATAGTAGTTAAGGGAGAAAGAAGAGAACTTGAAAAGAAATTTAAGAAATTTTAAGGATAATCTGGGCACATCTTAAAAAAGAGAGCAAGAAAGAGAAAATGAACAGGAATTTTATCATTAAATATCTTTTTAAATATCTTAAAAAAAAAAAAGGGTGGCCTTAAATATTCTGGTTCCCGATCAAGAAGGTTCCTGTGTTTACAGTGACCACCCAAAATTGTTTTCTCAGATAGTTCAATTTGTGTGGAATTTTATCAGTCTAATTAACAGTTATTTAATATATAATGACATGAAATTAAATTTTTAACTTTATGATTTCACATATTAAGAAATCTACCAACTGCAAATCCTGATTCTTAGTTTTAAACAATCCCTTGGTAGTACAGGCTGATCTGCCAGGAAATCATAATCAGGTGCCAATAGACAAATACATGTGCTTGATTCCATACCCATCAAACGACTTCTGACCTTGACCTAGTTTCCCACACCATGGAGGAAATTGCCCATCACCTCTCCGCCATTCCAACACACACACTTAAAACCATTTCAAACCTTTTATTCCCCAAAGGCCCCCAGTTTAAACAAAACTTTATGTCATGAACATACATGGAAAGTTATCATTTGTCTTTTTGTCCATCCCTGTTTACTCTTGAAGACGATCAATGCTGTTGTCATCTCCGCTGTGCAGCCTTTCCCAAGGTGTCCAAGACTCTCACGGGGCCCCATAGCATGGCCTACAAAACTCTGCTGGAGCCCTGGTCACACATCTACTTTCCCCTTCTAGACAAAAGATAAAATAATTCTAAGTAAATGAAACATCATTTAGTTACTAGGTTACAAACCTAGAGATGATATTGGCAAAGTAGTAACATATACATAGTATTGATATAAAACCAAACACTGTTTTCTGTGGTGAATTCTGATTTTCTTACTCTGTCATATGAGAGGCTAGGACTAAATAAGCTCTAGGATTCCTTTAAGTTCCATGGCCTATGCCCCTTTTATTAATTTTACCATGAATATCTAAATCTTCTTAGCAGACAGACACTGTGAAGTTCAAATCTTTTAACCAAGCTGTTGCCTTTGCTTAAATAAGCGAACCAAGAACCAGGTATAAAAGAAAGTTTGTTTTTTCATTTGACAACTCAGCATGGCACCTCACCTATACCCTTGTCATTTTTAGCATACGCACTAGCAAGTAATCACGCACAGTGTAATAGTTGTCAAATACCCATTATGCCAGTAAATGTTCAAAATTTTTCCAGTAGTTATTTTGAGTTGTCTCTTTTTCAAATTATTTGTTTTATTGGAAGGAAACAAGAAACCAGCCTAAACACCTATCAACAGAGAATGAGTTAAATATTAGTAAAACTGATAGAGTTAGGGCACTCTGTAGGCATTAAAAAGAAAGACATAAATCTAAATGTAAATATAATAAACATGGAAAAAGTTCTGCATATATTATTAGTCGAAGAACACTGTGTGACAGGTGAGTTTTTTGGCATGCTTTTGTACATGGATAAAAAATTTTATTTCTGTATACACAGAAAATATTTAGTAGCAACAATTGGGAAGAAAAAAAGAATAGCGGGTGGAGAGGCTTAAATTTTTTTCTTTTTACTTTACAGAAATTTGTACTGCTTCATATATATTTTTACAATAATAAAATAAAATGCAAAAAATTTATATAAGGAGAACTTAGCATTCTAAATCACACACCCTGACTGAAATTCATTTGTGCAACATCTGCAATTAATTACTCACATATGTATGCCACTTTTTTGTTCCCTTTCATTTACTCTCTTTTTCTTTTTTCTTTCTCTCAATTTTTCTTGTCCCTTTCTCCTGGTTTTCCTTCTTTTTTTCTGATTTTATTTCTGCTTGTTGTATTCCATATCTTCCTGCCTTTAATTTCCTTTCTCCTTGCCCCTAAACTGTATCCCTGAAAGGTGAAAATCTGAATACATAATCAGGTGACTTTTGTGTTAGGTGGTGGCTCCGGGCATGACCCAGGGCTCCTGAAATGGAGGAATCTGACCAGTGTGGTCTGACCACCTGAGAGGAACTGTGGCTGAGGTAGAAGGACATCAAGATTCAGAGATTGACCATAGATATTTAAAACAAAATTCTATCACTGGAACCCAGAATTTTCTTTCTTCATCAAAATGTGTAGAGATTTGGCTTTAATGGTATGGCCCTTTCTCCTGCTGGACGGTAGAAGAAGGAAAGAGAGTGAAGCCTCAAATGAAGGAGCCTCCATCACTAAGAGAGGACTGGGCTATTGGTTACCATAGCAACTGCCAGGTTAGTTGGAATGGTTACTGAAAGATAGAAAGTATTTGGGATCTTGCTTCTTATGGCTAAATTCTATGTTGTTGGATTGAAATTGAAATTGAATTAAATTGTAACACATTGAATTGGAAAACGAAAGACTAACCTGAGGCAGAGGCTTTTCATGGATTCACTTAATTAATTTATTGTTGAAATTTGGTGTGCAATATATGTCAAACTCTACCAGGTACTTAAAATATATTCTCCATTAACCCTCAGAATAACTGTATGATACATTATTCCTATTTTATAGATGAAGAAACTGAAGTTCAGAGAACTTAGGTAACCTCTCCAATGTAATCAACTAAGCAAATGTCTGTGTCACTCTCAACTCTCAGCTAAATCCAGCAAGGACTGCTTTGTGGAATCATTGGAGTCTTCATGAAGCTGAGTATTTACTTACAAAATTCCCAGCTAAAGCCGCCAAGCTGTCTGGAGTTAAACAGCCACAGAACATCAGCTACTCAATTTGCTCGGTGTTCAGGTGGCTCCCATTTTACATAAGAAAGCTAGAAAAGCAATGGAGACTTTTTTCAGAACTAACAAGCTAGAATCAAAAGGAGTGTGTCTCTCATAATACATATGTAATGTATGCACATATATACATTTATTTATTTATTATAGGAACATTTACATACATATTTACATAATGTTCCGGCAATCTTTCCATTGCAGTGAGGCAGACTACAAACTTCTTTACGTGCAGAGAAAGATGAAGCGGTGTTCTTCACATTTCTAGAATTGGGTTCCCAGAATTTCAATTCCTATCTCTGACACCACGCTGCTCCCAGAACGTTGTCAGTGAGACCTTTACTTATGTAGAAACAAGAAGGCCCAGATCAAGGAGCGGGGTTTGGGAGGGGCAGTGTTTATTTAACGTGGCTTTGAAAGATCTCTGAAACAGTGGGCACTCCGTTCAAACTATTGTAAACCAGTTACAGGGAGACTCAATTCTCGCATCCTCTGCAGCTAATGCATTTTTATTGTGAGAAGCAAGTAGTAAGCATCAGCATTGTGATCTATCTTTGAAAAGTCACTGACATGAATGCTCCCACTGCTTCCCTCCCCTTCCTGTCTCCAAACCATAAATAGAGGATGACTGAAAACATTTTTACTCTCAAGGCTGAATGAGGTTGTGGAGGGAAAGCCAATTCCCAGATTTTCATTTCAAGCTAAGTCAAGGCCAGCAGTATTTAATGTAAGTTTCATCTGTACCAGCAGGTGCCATTTGATTTTCTGGGAATAGCAAACTCCCTGCAAGCCTGTTTGCTTCTCAGTCTTGGACTATTGAAATTTAGAAGTGTTGGGTAAGAAGTGTCCAAAGCAACTCCCACTGATGGTATAAATGGTAGACAGTGGCGACATTCAAAAGTATCTCTGCCAAGACATAGCAGTTTGGCATTTATATACTTGTTTTAAAATACAATTTTCACACTGCAAACCTAGAAAATTATCACACAACTGAGCTAATTTATTAATAACTTGTATGTCACATAAACTCATATTCTGAGTGTTATAGTGCTAAACTTTATTTACGATCAGATCATGAGAGAGTTCTTTGCTTTTCCGACTCATGACCTATATGTTTTCTTTTTGGACAAAAGATAATTATAGAAGCAAAAGAATGAAAGGTGACAAGGTTTTGTGTAAGACAATTGGTACTGAAAGGAATAGTTTGCAAATGACATTGTGAAGTATATGCCACAGCCTAGAGGACAAGATAAATCCAAATAGGCTCACATTGTTATAGAACCTCAAGTATGAATGACCATTAAGACTACAAGTATAAGATTAGAATGGGTGATCAAGGTGATTGATTTATAGACAATATTAAAACAGAAAGGATTATTTTTCCAAAATAGTTTATAGTTTATCTGCTACGGAAGAGGTTGGCTGAGATGTCCATTCAAGATCCCTTCCAACCTAGCATTCCAAAAGCGGTTACATTCCTTAATCCTTTAGTGCCACCTATGGTCCCAATTTAGAAAATATTAATTGAAAACATAAATTCTAGATACTGTGAAGTCACCTAATTTAAAATTAGCATCTTTGTATCTCAATTAT
>RJWJ010037023.1:0-15760 GCA_004363605.1 Indri indri | reverse complement strand
ACCTCAGTGGGGGCAGGTCCAGGAGTGAGTCTGGGCAGAGCTGGGTTGGGTAAGCCTTCCCTCAAGCTCCACAAATGCTGTTCGCAGGGGTCAAAGGTCTGTTCTCTGCTTGTGTGCAAAGCTTCCAGGGAGGGGCTGAAATGGTCCCCCTCAGCTGAAAAGTCTGTGTGTGGCGGGTGGGGCTGTCTGAGACTGGCACTCTGGAGCAGACCTAACTCCTTTCCATCCTCCCGTATTCCGTGGTTTCTCCTAGGCACCTGCTATCAGGGAGGATCTCAGGCCAATGGATCTCCCCTGGCTGTGATGTGGGCCGGGAGGTTCCCTGACAAGGATCGCAGCCTGAGCTGGGTGCATGGCCCTCTTTTGGGAGGAAGGCTGCCCCTCAAGCACTCTGATCTGCCCCTGAAGGCACACACTCCTCAGTAGGCTCGTTCACAAATATCCCTTCTGTGCCCTGGAGCAGTGCGATCATGACCTGGGTGTACAGGGTCTGGTCTGCAGGCCTGTCCCCTGGGCCCTGGAGATCAATCCCTGACCCTGCCAGGGGGAGGAGTGCTGGTCTCGAGTCACCCATGGGGTGCCCAAGCTGGATCGATGTCACTCCACCTCGGGATTTGTCCCGCCCTTCTGGAGTCACCAGGCAAGCAGCACCTGGGAGGGCTGGCAGGTAGGGAGCTCGCATTCTGAGTATCCCTCAGTCTGCTGTAGGGCCCCAGAAGAAAAGGTCCCGTTCCTTGGAGATGCCTCCATGTGATAGCTAAATTGTCTCTCTGGGCACCCACGGGTAGGGAAGGGGAAGGCGAGAATGGAGCAATATGGCGCCTGCCGATGGGCTCGGGTCTGTGCTCGGGTCCTTCCCTGAGGAAGCTGGGAGCCTGGTGCCCTGTCCTTAAGAGGCTCGCTGCTCACTGGTGGCAGCCATCTCCGAGCTGGTGTTGGCAGGTCTCTCCAACCGTTCAGGAGCCCACCAGCAGTCCTAGATGCAAGGGAGGGGAAAGTTATCTGCTCCACCTACCCTTGTCGCTGGTCTCCAAGCCTCTCGGGGTTACACCCTACCGATGCCTTTCTCCTTCCAGTTCTCCTCCGCAACGTCTTCCCATGGAGTCTCCTGTAGTTTCAGCCACCCTTCCTTCTGACCCTCATCCAATCTATGTTTTTCTGCTAGTTTATTTTTTTCACTTTCTTCTAAAATCTGTCTTTTTTGCAGAGACACTCTGGCTGGTGGCTTTTCTCATCCGCCATCTTGGGATCCAGGCCTTCCCATTCCTTTTGAAAGAGCCTTTGCCTAGAAGCTCCTCCATCCCCTCAGTTAGGCAACGCCCATGCTCATTCCAATGTCATCCCCCTTTTCCCATTAGCTGGGAGTGCCTGGGTAGGTCCTCATCAAATCCATACTAGTCCTGCCTGGCATTTAACACATTTGTAAGTTTTGTATTTATGTGTGTGTTTGTTCGATTAAGTTCTGGTTCTCCACTACAGCTCAAGAGGGCACAGACTCTGTTAATTTTTATTGAGACTGTAATTGTTTTATCTATCACACCCCTAGCACATCATGCTCCAAGAGTTAGTACTGACAGCATAAACTCTTCAACATAAAATCCAGATAGGCTCTCTAGGCTTTGGCCACGTGTGGACAGTCTGGCCAAGACTTATTGTGTAATCAGCTATCTCTTTGCAAAGTACCAACTGGAAGCTCTAGTGAGAGCCTGGCAGTTGCTCCTCCAGGTGCCAGGTGCCACTTCTTAAAGAGTAACTCTTAGGAAGTTTTAACAGTTTTGTTCTTTATGAAAAATAACACACAAACACATACACACACACCCCAAAAAAGAGAAAGCAACAACTGCTATAGTACTGGTGCTGAACAAGAACAGCAAGTGGAGTAGTCTAATGTCTTCCTCTTTCTTGAGGGATACATGCTATGAGTGTAGTCATAAATTGGAAGGTAAATAATAGCTGACATCCATGGAACTCTGACTACAGGCAAGGCTTGTACTGGTGCTCACATACGTTTTCTCTCAACAAACCTATTTTTATCCTCCCTTTCAGATGAGGAAATCTACCCAAGGTCACACAAGCAGTAATACAGAGAGAGGATCTGAGGCCACATTATCAAACTCATTTCAGAGCCTGAACTCTTTTTTTTTTTTGAGACAGAGTCTCACTCTTTTGCCCGGGCTAGAGTGCCGTGGCGTTAGCCTAGCTCACAGCAACCTCAAACTCCTGGGCTCAAGCGATCCTTCTGCCTCAGCCTCCCAAGTAGCTGGGACTACAGGCATGCGCCGCCATGCTCAGCTAATTTTTTCTGTATATTTTTAGTTGTCCAATTAATTTCTTTCTAATTTTAGTAGAGACGGGGTCTCGCTCTTGCTCAGGCTGGTCTCGAACTCCTGAGCTCAAACAATCCACCCGCCTCGGCCTCCCAGAGTGCTAGGATTACAGGCGTGAGCCACCGCGCTCGGCCCAGAGCCTGAACTCTTGATCATTATCTTTATTGCCTCTCCTGGAGAGGTCCAGAGCACACCCTTAGCAGAAAGCGAGGAGGGTCTGCACTCACAGACTGGACAGTATCTCTGCGTAGAGAGACAGTCGTCCTCTTAATCTAATACCTTGAGTTTGAATTGAGACTTTACTCAACTAAAAATAGCTGAATAGCCTGCCTTTTGTTTCTTCCCTTTCCATTATATTTTCCACTTTGACACATTTCTTAAATACAGATTGATCATCTCTCTCCCAGGTTCATGAATGTTCAGATGGTTTCTCTTTGCTGACAAGAATATGACAGACCACCCAGCCTAGCCTCACGGTCTAACCCAGGCTCTGTCACCACTTATCTCCACCACATCCTTCACATAGGACCCCTAAGTGATCTCTTGCAAGCCCAGGACTTGTCTGCTTCCCTTCCCTGATTTGATTCTCCCATCTTGAAATCCCGGTCATCCACAGAAGCCAGGTCAACTTAAGGAACAAATCATGTGTAGAGTGTCAACAAATATTACTATTACAGGTGGAGCGTCCCTAATCCAAAAATCCGAAATCCAAAATGCCCCTAACTCCAAAACCTTTTGAGTACCAACATGACACCACAGGTGGACAATTCCACACTTGACCTCATGTGACAGGTCACAGTCAAAACACAGGCACATAACACACAGTTTATTCAGCGTCTCCAAGGGAAAAATAAAATCACCTTCAAGCTATATGTATAAGGTGTATATGAAACGTACATGAATTTCATGTTTAGACTTGGGTCCCATCCCCAGGATATCTCCTTATGGATATGGAAATATTCCAAAATCCAAAAAAAAAATCCTAAATCCAAAACACTTCTGGTCACAAGCATTTCAGATTAGGGATACTCAAACTGTATTTTAAAATTAATTCCAAATGTTAAGTTCCATAATACTCAAGCAAGGCTGGAGGAAAGATTAATTGAAAAAGTCTCAGCCTTTAATAAACATGTGATAGGTAAGGTTTTCAATGGTAGATTCAAATTCAGTTTCAAATTAGGAGAGAATATTTAATATCACCTCTAGTGGCTTGTGTTTTTCTCAGAAACTCTAAATCTACCAGAAGCCCTTTGCAGCAGGTTTCTCAAAGTGTAACAAATTCTACTTTGTATATCATCTTGTGTTTAATTATAAGGATTTGAATTTGCAGCACCAATTAATCAGTAATTAGATAGTACTGTACCAAAAGAAATTAAACAAAGATGAAAACAAAAACACAACTCAGCACAAGGCCATATCATCTGGTAACATTTCGTGTAGCATGATTAAAATACTCGCTGAGAAACATAGGTTAACTGAGTCATTAGCCATGTATTCCTTTGACTTTGTTCTTGTTGTTGTTAATGACTTTAATGCCAATGGGAAACTTAAAGGAAATCCAAGTACAAAAACACTCTGATTATACTAATGTTTATTCCTCTTCTCATTCTTCACTGGAAATCTCTTTATGATGCTCAATAATTATTTTGAAATGTAGCGATAGATTTTGGCAATGCAAAATAAATGCATGTTTTATAATGATTCACTCTCTATTGATTGTCATATGAAAAAGCCACATAAACCAGTATTTGAGTTAATCATCAATAGACCTCAAAAACAAAATATTCACCTTTGGTGTGCAAAATCAAAAAAGATGCAAAGCAGATTAAGGGAGGAACGAAAAGGTCCCTGAGCCAAGATGTAGTGGAGGAAAAAAGCATAACTGTATAGCCGGTCATTTTAGGAATCAGAGGAAGGGCAAGAGGACCTTCTTGCTACAAAGTCAGCCATTTCCCTGTACCAGGTTCATGGGCCACTTTTCCTGGTTCTTAAACCTTTGGTTAGTAAGATAAAAAAGGAAGACAGTTGGAAAGAGAAGTGAGCGGCTCCTATAATTCAGTCTTGGAAGAGATGAGGGCAGTGGCCTGCTCAGGTGTGCCCCGCTCTGGGTGATCCTGGCAGCTGGGCTCTGGTGACGGCGGACAGTCGGCAGAGCTCCAGGGCCTGTTAGCAGGATATAGACCAAGCCTTTCTCCTTCAAGGCCCCCATCTTATCCCTTCCCCTGTGACTATCACCACATCAGGAGATTGAACCAGCAAAACACTCAAAATTACCGGAAGGTGCTTTACACTCTTTCCCTGGTGCTGTTTCAAGAGGCTTTGCTTCTGTAAGAAACTGGCATCACCTTTACTCCCAAGTGCAGGGTTCTTGTAAATGTGAATATTGCAAAATCTTTAAATGAGCTGCCAAATGAATGAGCATGGTTTTTTTTCTCTACGTGTATGAAAGTGTCTTGAAAACTTCTGTAGAGTGAATTTCATTGTACGCTCTCAAGCTTGCTTTATAGACATATTTTAATTGTCAACCTCTGAAACAAGTAATTTGTCTTTTGATGGAAAAATTTGCTGAGAAAGAGCATAATGTGCTTTGAGAAGAATTACAGAAGAATATTTCATAGATTTCCATCTTTTGGTACCCTGGACTGAAAGAGTAAGCTTTGCCTCATAATTTAGTATCATGGTGGCCATCAGGGGACCAAACTGTAATAATTTTTGTAACTTCATGATAAAATTAATTGAGCAGCCCCCCAAATTGGGAACCATTTGATTTTTCTCCAATTTAAGAATTTCTTTTCCCACTGTGTTGTGAATCCGCTGTAAAGTTGCGGTCTCTAAGAGTTCATCGCTTTTACAAATTATACTGCACACCTGTGAATGAAAGCTGCATTGTCAAAGTGACAATTCATTTGTGGATATGGCTTATTAATCCTCTGTTGTGCTTCTTCATCTGTTCTCTAATTTGCAAATGTTCATCTCTCAGGAGGTGGTACAATTTATTTGATGTCAATGTACCACATAAATTTTTCCTCTCAATTTTAACTTTATTGAAATAAGCTTAAAATAAGCTGACTCCAGTCACCATGATCATTATCTTATGAACTTTTATTCAGGGCCAACTGGCCAAAATTAATGAACCAGAACAACCTTTTCATCTCAATGAATGATTACCCGTGTCTCTTCACTGCAACAACATGGTACCTATTCTTCCTGTAGTGGGGTGTGGTTGAAAAAACCCGGAGTTTAAACACCCCTGATTGCATGTCTCCTCCAGTCTCACCCATCTCAGTCAATGGCTTTGTTAGTGCTCCAGCCAATACCTGGAACCACCCTGGATCACTCCCTTTTGCTCTCCTCCCACACCCAACGCATCAGCCAGTCCTGCTGGGTGGCCTGCCACTGGTCCCACCCGAGCCCAAGCCGCCGATTCCCCTCCTGGACTCCCAGCAATCATCTCCTAACTGGCCTCCCGGCTTTTATTCTGCTTCCCTAAAATCCATTCTCCATATAGCAGCTCAGGTAATGATATTACAAATATTAATCATATTACTTCACTAGGGCTGCTTAAAGCCATCCAGTGACTTCCCATTGCACTTAGAATAAAATAAAAATACGTTTTATGGCCCAGGACCCCGTGTGAACAGCCCTGCATGGCTCTCCCCTTCTTACACTCCCAGGTCCCCTGCCCTTGCCTTTCCACAAGCTGCTGCCTCTGCTTGGAGTGCACTTCCCTGCCCCGCAGGACTGACTCTCACACCCTGCCTCGGAGAAACATTTCCTGACCACCCAAAGTGCAGCACCCCCGCAGTCGATGCCCTGTCAATCTGTTTATGACCTTCATAGCACTTGTCAGTATCAAAAATGGTTTTGTTCCATTTGGCTTATTTGTTTACTGATCATTGCATTTCTTCCCACCAGCCACTAAGCTCCATGAAGGCAGGAATCTTGTCTGCTGTTCACCACGTATCATTTGTACCCAGAACAGGGTCTGGCCCATTAGCACACTCTCAATAAGTACTTGTTAGATGAATGGTGGATGAAGGAATCCTTGTCTTCCTAATGCTGTGTGACTTTGCATCACTTAACCTCTTGGACCTCAGCTTCCTCATCTATAAAATAAAGCTAATCGAGCATTGGATGTTCATGGGATAAGTGAAAGGAGCAAACATGTATGGCAGCGTGTGGGACTTTGCTTGACCCACAGCACGTGCATAGTCAACACAGTCACCAGATTCTCTCCCTGTTTTACAGGAAATCTTCAGAGGAACTGGACATGGACAAGGTGACAGCAGCAATGGTACTGACCAGCTTGTCAACCAGCCCTTTGGTTCGAAGCCCTCCTGTGCGGCCGAATGGTAAGCCTGGGATGCGGGGTTTGGGGAAGGGCTCCTTGATACCAAGAGCAGGGCCTCTCTTTGAGAAGTTGCACTCCTGTCAAACACAATGAACAATTAACCCCCACCCATCAGCAGGAATCATGGGGAAATGTGGAAGAAATGGAGACCCCAGAGCTGTCAGCCTCCTCCTCATCTTCCCAGAGAGCCCACTATGTCTCATTCATACATCCATCCATTCAGCTCATGGTTTTTGAGTTCCATTACTTGTTTTCTTCATTTATAGAACACATATTTGCAATACTTGTATTCCTTTTTCCCAGGCAAATGGAGATAGATGTAATGAAATTATTTTCCTTAGCACTATTTCTGTTTGGGAAGGTAGTTGGATCAAAGAACCCTCAGAAGATTTAATATTCTTTAAAAGCATTATCTTAGATTCCTTAATCAAATAGAATTATTTAATCCATTCATTCAATATATATTTACTAGGTACCAGCTAGGGGATTTGAATACATCATTGAAAAACAGTGTCCACACTCCCAGGGTAGTATAGAATCTCTTTAGGTAAAAAAGACTATCAGTCTTAGCCATGGCAATGGCTAGAATTTATTGAACACTTATGTGCCAAGTATTATGCACGCTTTATCTCCTGTAATTCCCACAACTCCGTGAGATGTTATTATCCCTGTTTTATAGATGAGTAAACTGAGGCTCATAGAGATTAGTTGGCTCATAAATGGCAGAACTGAAATTCCACTCCATCTTTCTGATTCCAGATCTGTTCTCTTGATGCTGATATAACATGGCCTCATATAATCCAGTATGATATGTCAGGAGGGCGGGCAGTAGGAGATTAAGTTAGAGAGACTGGCAGAAGATCAGGAGGGGTTATGTTTGCCTGGCTAGGAGTTTGGACTTTAGTCTGAGGCTGTGGGAGAACTATTACAGTAACACCAATTAGGTCTACCAACAAGAACAACAACAACAGCAGACAAAGCATTGATGGTCACAGTGGGGGTGGATAGGACATAATTGAGAAATGTGAAGAAGGTAGAATCAACAGGACTTGGTGATGGACAGAGAGGATGAAGGAGAAGGTGTGTCAGGGGTGACTTCCAGTGCTTCAGCAAGGGGACACCATTGCCTGAGACAGGAAACTAAGGCACGGGGCAAATGTTTGGGGCAAGATGCAGGGTTGCTGAAGAACACAATAGGACCAGTTGGAAACACATTAAGTAGGCAGTTCCTGAGGATCATTCAAGGGGCAGCCTCTGGTGGAGACTTAGGTGCAGCCTGGAAGAGAGATCTGGGTTGACAGTACAGAATGGGAAGGCAACATTCTGAAGCCATGAGAGTAAATGAGATCACCCTGAGAGAGTTGTGTGGAAGCCCAGTGTGAAGACAGGATGGCTGAGAGGGAAGCAGTGAATCTCACCATCACGTAAGAGATTGGCAGAGGAAAAAGACCCCAGGAAGAGCCTGAGGGTGACCAGAGAGCTAGAAGAAAACTAACAGAGTGTTGTTTCATGGAAGCCAAGGGCAAAGCATGTTTGAAGGAGAGGCATCTGATGCTTCAGAAGGTCATGCATGAAAAGGACTGAATTTTGCATCAAAAAAGGTCACTGGTGGCTTTGGCAAGGGCATTCACAAAGGACTCCCCATGGAAGGAAGCCAGATTGCAGTTCACTGAAATGTAATGCACTGGGACCACTGAATGAGACTTCCCAGCAATGGAAACCTTCTCTCAAAAACTGGCTTGGTCAATTATGAGATTGAGCCACAGTTCACACACAATTTGGTTGTAAGCATGAGATGTTAAGATACATTTGTTGAATATCCAGTGAGTCCTCACCAAAACTTACTCCTACCTCATTATAAGTGGTAGGAATGACCAAGATGCTGGGAATTCAAATGGTTGTCATGAATCAGTAGTACTCAGCAACACGATTCACCAACAAACTGGGGTGACGCCAGCTCTGCACGTAGCACCAGACGAGGAGATCTTGGTGAGCCTGACCACTCCTGTTCGATGACCTACCCTGAGGGCTTCTTGGCAAACAGATGTTCTGATTTACCTTCTTCAGCTTGGCAATGCTGCTAAGGTAGGCTTACAGTAAAAGCAAAACTGAAGGCACCCCCAAAACATATTCTAGGAAAAAGGAGTTGCAGAAAGTCCACGGGATCCTTAAATGAACAAAAAACAAAAAAAAGGTATATTTTAAATTAATGTTTTTAGCATTGTATTCTTTTTTAAATTGAGAACATTTTTAGTGCTCCTTTGTATTTAAAGGTTAGAATTAAAATAAACCTTTTGGTTCTTCAATGCACACTTTTGTTAGCACACTAATAAAGTAATTCAGTATTCATTTATGGTGTAAAAAATAACTACTCAATAACCCTAAATTGTCTGCTCTCATTTAGTCTGTAACAGGAAGCAAATTCTTAGATAGGGAAAACAATTTATAGTAATGAAGGCATTATTTTTTTTTTTAGGGATAAAAGATTTTCTCTAGAATTATTGTATATCAGTGAATTTGGGGGAACTGTTGTTATCCTTTTCTGTGCCTGAGAAGGATCATTCTGTCAGGATGTGGATCTGCAAAGAGGGTGAGAGTCTAGCAGTACCTGTCTGCATTCTTGGCAAATACTTGTTTAATACAAGGAGACTCCATCCCCTAAGAATATTATGAATTGGTCCTGACTTTTTTCTGAAAAATGTATTTCTATATCACCTGGTTCTTCTGATTAAATAGTGTTTCTAAAGGAAATGTCATTCACAAGTCAGTAAGCAAATTAACTTTTGGCATTGACATGAAGCCTTGTAACCACAATGTAATAATAGTTGGTTCTCAAAATAAATTCAGTTTCTCACACTTACCATGATTATATATCTAGCACCATGAACTTTATTTTATTTTACAAGTGCATGCTGCGGTATATTTATAAATCACCTGGGCCTGCCAAGTGAGTTTTTGACACAGGTAATATCACCTAAGGCCTTACATTAGGCTCCTCTTGAAGTCCTGTTGTATTGGATGGAGTTTTCTTGTGTGTAATAGGCAGCTCTGGCCGGCGAGTGCATCAGTCTCTCTAGACTGCAGGGAGCGAGATGGTAATTTGGTTTTGTTGATGCTGGCAAGGCATGAGCCTGCATAAATGGCCATTTGATTCTAAAAGAACCTTGCTGTAATGAGATGGGTAGCTTAGTTCTATTTCAACTTAAAACTTCACTCCTCTCACTTAACTTTTTGCTTGACATAGTTGAGGAATACGGTGGAAATCTATAATTAGGTGAAGATAGTTAAGAAATTTCTCCCTGAATGCTAGTCTACCGTTTGTCTTCATTACTAATTATACGGACGTTAACAGTATTTTTTTAATGAGGTATTTTGGGATTTTTTTCCCTCCTTGTAGTTAGACTATAGTTTTAATATATTCAAAATGCACATAAATATGGAGGAGAAATTATCCAAGAAGAAAGTAGAATTTACACAAATGCTAATTAAGATTGTGCATCTTGAAAGGTAAAGCAAATCTTCAGTGATTAAAAGAATACCCAGAAGACATTCTAACTGGGCAAAAATCTCTCTACATGAGCAAACATTTCATAATGTTTTTCATCACAAGTGGAAAGGTAAAATCTAACACCAGTCTTATCGGTAATTATTGCCAATAAGCTCTTATCCTATCCCAGCTTTGCCAGAGAGAAGGGAGGATGTTCACAACCCAGGGCCTGCATGCACTGAGGGAAAAGGGCCAGCTTAGGCCTCGGGCCCACCTGGCAAGTCACTTCCGGCTGCCTCAGCGTCCTCATCTGTAAAATGGGCATGATACTCCTTACTCTGAGAGAGAGATGTTGTGAGCATACTTGAGATCATGCAAATGAGCTTTGTAAGATATAAAACACTCACAAAATGTAAGGCACTATTATTTGTTATAATAAGCAGAATGGGAAATGGCTTTAGAAAACCATCCAGAAATTATTTCTCTCAGATTCTTCCTATAAATATATTCTAAGAATTACAGTCCTATACGAAATGCCTTTAAAAAAAAAAAAAAAAAGTTTGAAATTAGAGGGGTAGGAGCTGAGAGGAAGCTCCGTGACCAATTTGGGAGAATACTGCAAACGGTATTCCTCTCTTAGAAATACTGTAGTCACCAAACCCGGAGCTCTCAAACTTAGCGAACAAGAAGAATCTATTTTTTCCCTTTGTTTCGTATAATCCCCACTCTCATTCCAAGGAACTAGTGTTGCACAATATAACACACATGAGAAAACTCTTAGAAAAGCCTATTATCATGTGGTTAAAATAACTAAATGTTTATAAACTGCGATGTGACTTTTGGGAGGGGGATGTATAAATAGAATAAATACTTACAGACCCAGCTGTTGCAAATTATTGAGCGGGCTGCGGGTGGTTGGACTGGAATAGAATCAAGGTTCTGTTCCCCCTTGTGTCTGTGCACGCAGAGGGCCTCAGCGGATCCTGGAAGGAGGCGGGCTGCGTGCCTTCCAGCACGAGCAGCAGCGGCTACTGGAGCTGGAGCGCCCCCAGCGACCAGTCCAACCCGTCCACGCCGTCGCCGCCGCTGTCGGCCGACAGCTTCAAGCCCTTCCGCAGCCCCGCGCAGCCGGACGACGGCATCGACGAGTCGGAGGCGAGCAACCTGCTCTTTGACGAGCCCATTCCCAGGAAAAGAAAGGTTGGTGTGTCGGCCGCCCGGTTTTCTGTTTTGAGTTGCGTGCAGGTGCTCTCTGTCCCCTTCGAAGGGCCTGTGTGAGCTCAGGAAGGGCTCCTGCGACCCTCGCCCCCTTTCCATAAAGAGAAGCAGCCTACGCTTCCCCTGAAGGTTCTTTGAGATTTCAAAGTAAATTGTCATGATTAAAGACAATTAAAAATGGCTAAAATATTGATATGCTTCCTCGGAGTACATACATGCCCCGTCCTCTGGTTAAACATTGCTAACCCAAGACTCAACCAGTGTTTGGAAGTTAGAAAATTGGACTTTAGGCTTGGTTTGGTATTAACTTAGTCTCTTTGTGGGACTTATTTTTTTCATATGTGAAATGTAATTAATGTCTTTTTCTCTTTTCTGCTTTAAGCGGTCCTGAAGGGTTATTGGGAAGAATATTTTATATCTCATTTTTATACAACCATATGTAAAATATACATGAAAGCTGACATGTATGTCCATACTTACATATAGAAAATTACATATTTACTAAATAAAAAGGACAGCTAATTGAGTTAATAAATTAATTGATTGCACTTTTATTTAATCCTCCCAGCAGTCCTGTGCAGTAAGTATTATATTTCCATCTTGATATGAGCAAATTGAGAACCAGGGAGAGTGTACATTTAACTGGCCCCTGTTAGGCAGGTTAGAAAGAGCTAAAGCCACCGTTCAGACCAGATCTGCCTGAACTAAAGCTCATATTCTTTTCATTCTCCTCAGGTGCATTTAAATTACTGTGTTCACTGACAATTTTTCAAAAACATTTTTTTTTTTTTTTTGAGACAAAGTCTCACTCTGTTGCCTGGGCTAGAGTGGCGTGGCTTCGGCCTAGCTCACAGCAACCTCAAACTCCTGGGCACAAGCAATCCTACTGCCTCAGCCGCCCGAGTAGCTGGGACTACAGGCATGCGCCACCATGCCCGGCTAATTTTTTCTGTATATATATTTTTAGTTGTCCAAATAATTTCTTTCTATTTTTAGTAGAGACGGGGTCTCGCTCTTGCTCAGGCTGGTCTCGAACTCCTGACCTTGAGCGATCCACCCGCCTCGGCCTCCCAGAGTGCTAGGATTACAGGTGTGAGCCACCGCGCCTGGCCCAAAAATATTTTTATTTTATACAATAAAGCAATACCGCCACTAAATCTAGAAGATATTTTGGCAGTATTTTAAAAATCACCATGGAAATATGAAACTTATTTTATATATTAGTTTTCAAATTTTCTATTGGTGGCCTCATTATTACTGACTATTCACAAACAAAAATCCAATGCAAAGCCCTGAGGACTGCAATGCAACCTTTTTTTTCCTTCCCCAGTTCATTTTAAAGAGGAAAACAAAGAGATGGCATCGATGCAACACCTTCCCTCCCTCCGTCTTCTCAGCATGTGTAACAGTGGAGGTGATACAGGCATTGTCCTCCTGGGTGTGTCCATGGGAATAAGGGCCAACATTTTTTGCCCAGAGAAGAAGACATTAATGTAGTCCCCTGCCCTTCCCAGAGGCAGTGACCTGAAGAGTTGCTGTTCCACACCAGTTCATGGTGCAGGGCGGCTGGAGTCATTCTGGCATCCTTTGGGTCCCCAGGGATGCTGCCCAATCAGGGAGAGAGGTTGGCACTTGTATCAGTGGGTACCTGCGGGCGGGACAGCAGTGTGGACCTGAAGTCTTATCCTGTTGCTTCAGGCTGCACAGACTTTCTCTCTGGGGTTATCTGAATGTGTAGCCCTGATTCTTGCCAAGCATGGCCCAGTGTTGTGGCAAGGACTCACATCATAGGCAACCCCAATGTTTTTAAGGTACATTGCTAAAAACCTATCACAGCCCTGCATTTCTAATGTAGCAGCTGAGCCAAAAATCACACTCTTGCATTACAATTAGGTTGCATTAGTCCACAGGCTTTAACTGAATTAGGAGATAGGCTAGTCACCAAAGGAAAAAAAAAAGTGGCATGTATTTGAAGGGCACAGTTCTACTCTACAAGAGCTGGATAGTAGGAATGAATGAATGAATAAGAACTGTGTTTATCCTTCCTTCTTTATGACTTCTCCTTTTGTTCAGGCTCTGGACTTCCCAAGGGCGATACCAGTAGGATGGAGCTCATGGCTGCTAATTTTTAATGCATGATTTGTACACAGACCAAGTTGTTGCCTTGGCCTTTTAAACTTAAAGTTACTTTGAATAGTGAAAATAACAAGACAGTGAGACTGTTGCTAATCAGTTTTTATTTATTATTAATAAGTGAACCAATATTTACTGAGCATCAGGCAAAATGCTTATTGCCCTAAGAATACGGTATAGCTCCCTCCTTCAAGGCGTGGCAAGTGGGGTGGGTGGAGACTGGTGTGTACAGAGGCAATGATAATTGTGAGTGACAAGTGCTGTGTCGATGATGTGGCAGAACCACAGTAACCAAAATACAGTCATTTTAGAGTTCTTTAAAAATCATGTTTCAGAAGATTTGTAAGAGTTAATTTGCTTAAACCAGACACTATGTTCCAGTTGGTAGAACTTCCTGAGTTCATTATTTTCCTCTCCATTCCCTTAAATCATAATATCCATTTGAAACCATGAGCGATTGTGATGGTCACATGTTCTGTGGGGATTGTTAGAGAACCTTCTAGATCAATGTCTTCCAAACTGTAAGTCTCAATCCACTAGTGGGTTGTGAATGAATTTAATGAGTTGTGAACAGCACTTTTTAATTAATAGGACAGAATGAAATACATTGTACATGATAAGGGTAAGTACTGTTCCTTGATGTTTTTGTTTCAATTGTGTATGTATGAGTGAGTGTGTAGTGTGAAAAACGTTATTTCTTACTGTGGCTCGTTGTCAAAAAATCTTGGAAGCTTCTATTCTATGTCACACAGAGATAATAAGACATACGGTAAATTAAGGTGCCCTGATTGGAAATCAAAAACTCCACATTCTTGACTTACCTCTGCTGTCCTGAGAACCTCAGAAAATCATTTCACCTCTCTGATCATCAGCTTCTTCATCCGTAAAACAGGCAAACAGGTATTACACCTCTCTCAGCACAATCATGAAGATTAAATGTGATCATAAGTACTGGAATGTGGCAACATTTTAATAGGCAGTTTAGGACCTCTGGGCCAAGGAGGAGGGGCCTTGCCTGTATCTGACTATGAAGCAATGATCCTGATCTTCCTCCTCCTTGTGGAAGCTATCATAGCTCTTTTCCTCCCTCCCCCCGCATACGCACACAGACGCCCACTGCAACCTCTTACGGGGATCCATGCTCCACTTATGTAAAGATGAGAATGTGAGGCGCATTGCATAGAGGAGACATTATCTCTTACTATCAGTAGTGAGGAAGGAAGATTTGCTGATAATCGCTGTATTTACATATTTAGTTACCAGTTTACCAAATGCTTTTAAATGCAGCATTTCATTTAATCATCACCAAAATCCATATTCCTATACCCATTTTGCAGAAGAGGGTCATTGAGATTATGTGAATTGTCCAAGGTTGTGTAACTGATAATGTGACAGAGATAAGATCAGCGTAGCTGAAGGAGCAAAGAGGAAACTCTCCTCAGGCAAGTTGATTCAAAGAATCCACGCGTCTCTCTGTCCACAGAGGAGAGTAACATGGAGGGAAACTAGTCAGACACAGCTACAGCCAATGCTATACATGGCAGGAGGGAGCAGGGCGCAGAAGGTTCAGAAGGAAATCGCGAGCTGAGACAGGAACTCCAGGCTGTCTGCTGGAGGGCTCCCTTCCTGCATGAAGCATCCATGGCTCTTAGGAGAACCTGCGGCCAAAGCGGGTGAGAATGTGAGAAGGGAGGTGAAAGCCTTCTCTCTCCCAACTTTGGAGGTCAGCTGGACAGCTGTGTCAAGCCCAGTTCTAGCAGAATCTTTCCTCGGGGATTTCAAGACGGACTGACAGAACTTCCAATCTCAGAGAAAACCCCAGTTGTGTGAGCCAGGATTCTGACTTTGGGGAGGTGCAGTTCCCATCATGACCACAAGGTGATGCAGTGATCCTAAATACAGCCACTCCGGGTGTCAGTGGGAGAAATGAATTTTACGGAAGGCCAAGAGTTAACCATCGATTCCACAAGACCTCTAGAAAATCAAGAAATGCTGATAAGTAATTATTGATGTGCTCTTTTCCATGCCAGATTCCTGATTCTGTCAGATTCTGGATTCTGTGCATTCTGAAATTGGCATGCCAGCTCCAGCACTTATGTGACCTTAAGCGGGTTACTTGGCCTCTCTCAGTTCCCTCATAGGTAAGATATGGACAATGGTGGCCCCATATTGATGTGGCTGTTACGAAGATTATTTGGGAGGACATGTGAAGAGCAATAAATGTTAGCTGCTAATACTTTTTTT
>RJWJ010037022.1:0-15769 GCA_004363605.1 Indri indri | reverse complement strand
CCTGGAAGCCCAAGCTCAAAAGCAGGCTGGACTAGCTGGCCAGAAACCCAAGCAGGAGGGGTGGGGGGTGGGCTTTGAAATGCCCAAGTCAGCGGGAGTAACATTGTCACTCAGGGGAGACAGGTCGACACCGCTCAGTTTGAGATTTGAGAAGATAAAACATGGTTGATTCAGCATTTTTATTGTGAAGCTGTAACTACACATGTCATCTTCGTTCTTTACTGTGATTGGTTTGATTGCTCTATCAGAGCCTTACTTTGGGGACGAAGCCAGGGGAATCCACTGTAGGTTTGGCAGTTGCTCACTGCCCAATCAATCCTCTGCAGAGAAGCAAATGCCAGGACATTTCAATGCGTCGGGATGAAAGACATGTGTCTTCCCCAGGGCTGTTGGCCACGGCAGACCCTCGGCTCAGACCCTCTGAAGGGCCGTGTGCACGGGAGAGAGCGGCTGGGACGCCAGGGAGGGGGGACATGTCTCAAGCTCTGTCTTCTCGGCCGGCGTCAGGGCAGGGTCCGGTGTGGTGGCGGTCATAGAGGCAGGGCGGGTGCAGGCCGTCGTAATGCCACTGACGCCACTGCTCCACCACCTCCCGGCTCCTCTCTTCCTGCTCTGGGAAGGGGACACAAGCCACCTGTTAGCATGACAAGGACTCAGCAAGAGCCACCAAACCGCCTGCCCTGTGCTGACAGTGCCGAGTGTGCTTGAGAGCCCTGGTGACAGACAGAATGCCAGAGCTGGGAGGGACCTGGAGCACACGAGTCCACAGGCCTCGCCTGGGTCAGGCCTACAGGTGACGGTCACAGCTGGTCCCCAGTGGAGCTGAGACCAGGACCCGGCACACCTCGCTCTTTTGCCTGCACGACTAGCCAAGGGGTAAAGAGCCTTGTGTGCCACGAGCTCAGACACAACAACTCAGACACAAGATTAAAAAGCAACAACACGGTCACAAGAATGGACTCCAAACCACACCTTGAAAACACCATGGAGGGAAACCATAGTCGACTTGCAGTCTTTTGTTTTTTTTCCTCCACACTGTTCTGTATTTCCTAAGCTTTAAAAGTAACAGTCTGGTTTTTTAAACGAACTAGAAAATGGGATGCTGGCCCAAGTGTGGGGAGACCTCAGTCACAGGGATTGGGGCGATGGTTCCACGGTCTTCATTATCCTTGGTACGTTTCCGTGTATTTGAAGTCCTCCATAGTAAAGGGCTAAAAGGTTCAGAAGTGAGTTTTAATGAGGAAGAAAGTTCTGCTTCGCAAAGCACTGTCTTTGAGAAGACATGTTTCCAAATAATATCTTTGAGCAGTTGTAGAATTAGTCTCCTGAGGCCAGCACTAGCAGATGTCACGAGGCCTCCAGCGTCTGAAAGGCATTCATGAGACTCCTCCAAAAGTTAAGCACAGGATTGCCACATGACCCAGCAATTCCACTCCCAGGAATATACCCAAAAGAACTGAAAACAGGGTGGGCGTGGTGGCTCACACCTGTAATCCCACCACTTTTGGAGGCCAGGGCTGGAGGATCACTTGAGGCCAGGAGTTCAAGGCCAGCCTGGGCAACATTGCCAAACCCCATCCCTACCAAAAAATTTTTTAAATTAGCCAGGCATGGTGGCACATGCCTGTAGTCCCAGCTATTCGGGAGACTGGGACAAGAGGATCACTTGAGCCCAGGAGTTTAAGGCTGCAGTGAGCTATGATTACACCACTGTGCTCCAGCCTGGGTGACAGAGCAAGACCCTGTCTCTATCTCAGTATTTGTGAAAAATTTGGGGAGGATGGGCAGTCCTAATGGAAGAAGGTGGTGTCAAGGATTAAACACCCTAAATGTCCCCCCACCTCTGTTTTCTCACATGTGGACTTCAACAAAAAGCCTGGGGAGCTGGTTTCGGTGCCGGGGAAACTCGCGCTCGGTGGCGTTGGCCGAGGGGACGGTCTGCCAGCTTCAGGGCATGAAGAGAAAGGTGGTCTTCAGCACCTGTGGGGCCAGAGGCCTGGGCCGACACTGACCTCAGCCCTATTAGGTGACAGGCCCAGTGACCGCTGTACATGCAGGTGCCACGCTGCCAGGGATGTTTCCTTCCTACGCGACTTAGGTGCCGGGTAACCAGGGACAGCCTGGGGCACTGGGTGTTCACCTCGCCCTTTCACACATTTCTGAAGCCCTGCAGACCAGCGACGCTTGGCCAGCCTTGACGGTGTGATTTTGACATGGACATTGATTAGGCGTCTCTTTTATGAAACAAGTAACTCGGGGACAAGTCAAACATCCAACTGTCGGTTATTCCCAGAGGAAGTGACTCTGTCCGACAAGACAGCTTGCTGAAACCAGGGTCCTGACGGAAGGGGGTGCCGGGGCCTCGGGTAAGGGATTGGGAGACGGACGCTTTGAGCACTGCCCCGGGAGTCCCCGAGCAATGGTCACTCCAGGCCAGAGGCGAGGGAAAGGGAGGATTGAAATGAGTTTCACCTTTTTCAAAACTTATCCTTGGGTGGCTGGGTCTGCGCTGCCTGTTGGCTGCTTCCTGGACCGAGCTCTGGGGAGACCTCTTTGGGCGGCTTCGCTCCCCTCCCTCACTCCGTCTGCGCTTGCAGCCCGACGCCTGCCTCAGAAGCTCTCCGAGACCGCCCGCACTGACTGCCGGCAGACAAGCCTCAGCTCCGGCCCTAGGGCTTCCTGCTGGCTGGGACGCCTGGGGTATCCGTGCATCCTCTCCAAGCCTCAGTTTTTGAAACCGTGAAACGCAAATTGCAAGACCCATCTCAGAGGCTGGTTGTGAGAATTAGTGGTTCCCACAGTGCCTGGCACAGCAAGGGCTCAGCGACAACCGCTGCTGAAACGACTGGCCCCAAAGGTCTGGCGTCTTCTCCGTCCCTGTGTGCGAGGCCTGCGCGCCTGGTCTTCCTGTCCTGTGAGAGGGCCTGTCGTCCCGCGGGTGCCTCGCCCTGCACCCCAATTCACCATGGAAGGGGAAGAGTGATGTTTTGCACCCACATGCTAGAGGTTTGGTCCTGAAACTCTGCACAAAATAAAATGCTATTGTGAATAGTACGAGTAAAAAGCACACTGAAGGAATTTTGGAGGCCACACTCTCATTTTTTAAATACCTCTTCTCAGGCTGTCCACCAAGGTAAACAAACCTCTAACAAGCATTTGCCTCTGCCCTGTGACAGCGTGAGTTTTGCACGGTGTGTTCCCAGGAGAGTTTGCTTGGCCAGGATGAGTCCAACAGCTGTTTGCAGGGCTCGGTCAGGCGCCACGTGCAGGGCAATGGGCCCAGCCTGCAGCCCTTGGTACCAGCTGGTGGTAGCCTTTATCCTTGTCACAAAGAGATGCCCCTGGAGGGTGCTCCCTTCCCCATCTGTGAAGGCAAACAAGCCATTAGAACCCAAAGAGCTGATTCTCTAACAAAGGTAACTTAAAGTGGGGCCTCACGTCCAAGCTCACATGTAGCCAGGAGGTACCAGGTGATTTTGTTCAGAGGTATCTCAACCTTCCAGTTTGGAGAAAGACCGAAAAAGAAATAAACACGCACACACACACACACTGGCCTGCTGGTCCGATGCCCACTATATGCTCCTAAGGAGCTTTGCTGCGGTGACACTTGGGGACTTGAGGGCGCTTAGCAGCAAAGTCAAATCCCACCCCGTGGGAGGCTGAAGCTCAAAGACAGGGCCTCCCTTGCCCCGTCCCTACCCTGACCTATCCTCCGCCAAGGCCCTGCTGCAAACCACGCCAGATCTTTCAGGGTGCCCCACCCTATCGAGCGAGTTGGAGCCTCAGACCAGCTGGGGATGCCGGTGTTGGGGGTGACAAACACCAGCGCTCTCTGAGTGCAACTTTCCTGGTTTGCTCCCACCAGCCAGGGGTGACGCCGATCACAGCGAATAGGTCAATGAAAGCCATGATTTTCCAGGACGAGGTGGTACCTGGAGCTGTGACACTGACCTGAATCCAAGACACTTGAACGTGAGTTTGAAATCTGCCCAATTCAGCCGGACCAGAGCGAAGCCACTGGTTTTGGCGCTTGGGCAGGGAACACAGTGATCCCTAAGTAGGGGGAGGGCGGGAAAGGAGTTTTATACCCACACAGGGGGCCGTCTCCCTGTCCCTGCAGCCCCCAGGCCAACGGTGACAACACTGTTCTGTCCCTTCCCCACGTTCTCAAGTCCCGTGTGGCCATTTTCTCCCTTCTTTTCTCGGCTCCCACGGATGCGAGTTGAAAGGAGATCCTGCCTTCCCTTCCTCCTCGATTAAAATTTGGGGCGAGGAAGTGGCGTCTGCCCGACGCCCCGCTTCCGCGGAGTCGCTGGCGGAAGAGCATTCACCATCCTTCTGCTCCTCCAGGAAGGCCTCGAACTCGTTCCTTTGTTCCTCGTGGTGTTCCCTGCGCAGCTCATCGGCCCGCAGCTTCTGCCTGCCCTCGGCTGTGAAAGGACAAGAGGCAGGAGGTGCCCAGGAGGAGGGCATTCGGGGGACACACCAGGGGACGCCAGCAGCGCATCGAGTCTAGTTTGGGGGAGGCGGTGTGGTTTGGCAGGGGTTGGGCTTGGGCTGCCCTGAAATGGTCCACTCCCTGGAGGCAGGCGGGCCCTCAGAGCGCCTCACGTTCTCCCCTCTGTGCCCCTCACATCAAAAGTGGGGGGACAGAGGTGCTGCCGTTGGCCCAGCAACCCCAGTGTGCAAAAGGAAGTGGAGGGGGGATGGAGGAAGCAGAGAAACTGAGCCAGTCTCGGTCCCCTAACCCCCACCCCGCACTCCAGAGGCGCTGGGAGAAGCGCCAAGACGTCTTTCTTTGCAGATGGCAATATATTGGAAACCATCTCCAATCCTTTCTGGAAGTAAGGAGCTTCCATTGATAAATAAATCATATAAATACTAGCTATTTCTGTTCTATTTCCATGATTGCATCTAACTCAGATTGAAAATGAAATTACGCGTGAATTGGGTTTAGTGCAGATTCCTGTAAGTCCCACGTTTCTTCCCAGACTTCTGCTGCCACCTGTGCAGTTGCAGGAAACTTTAGTCTGCGGAGGGGGCTGCTTGGCCAGCCAATCCCTGTGCCCCACCCCTCGCCCCACACCCACATGTTTCTCAGGAGGGGATTGGGGCTCAGAGAGGTGCAGTGACCAAATGGGGGCCACACAGCTGATTGGGGCAGAGCTGGGGCCGGGGCCCAGAGCACCAGGCCCCCACCCCTGCTGCTGACCCAGAACGCACTTGCAGGGCACCTTCCCTTGGAGATCCGACCTTGCTCCAGGCACAGAGAGCCACGGTGGGAGGTGTGGGGGCTGAGGGTTCAGGAAGCTGGTGCTTAATGAGCCACCAACAATTCCTACAGAAATACTCTCCATCCGTTATGTGCTCAGGACAAGAAACAGTCTCCCCACGTTGCCTCTGCAGAGGGGCCACTAATTGGACCTTTGTAGCAATGAATAAGAAGAATTTAATTCTCAGGGCAAGACGGTATTTTACACTATGCGTCAGTCTATGTGTTGTATGGGTCACTTCTCAAGAATATGCATTCAGGCCGGGCGCAGTGGCTCACGCCTGTAATCCTAGCACTCTGGGAGGCCGAGGTGGGTGGATTGTTTGAGCTCAGGAGTTCGAAACCAGCCTGAGCAAGAGCGAGACTCCGTCTCTACTAAAAATAGAAAGAAATTAATGGGACAACTAAAATATATAGAAAAAATTAGGCAGGCATGGTGGTGCATGCCTGTAGTCCCAACTACTTGGGAGGCTGAGGCAGTAGGATTGTTTGAGCCTAGGAGTTTGAGGTTGCTGTGAGCTAGGCTGACGCCACGGCACTCACTCTAGCCCGGGCAAAAGAGTGAGACTCTGCCTCAAAAAAAAAAAAATTTGCATTCATACGATTCTCTTTTCACCCTATGGAAACCTCTGCCTTTAGCCCAGAAGCATAGAGATGTCAGATGCCTGTGTCACCTGCCCTTCACCGAACCCGAGGAAATCACTGTCCTCCCGCCCCTTGGCCGGGTGACAACAGATGTACCCGTGTGCAGTCCTGGGCCATGACACCCTGAGCTGCCACCGAGGTGAGACCCTCAGCCCTAACCATGCACCTTGTGTTCGGAGTCAGCTAGAGAGGATGGAAGATACTTGCTTGTCCTAAACCAGCGCCTATTCCCCGCCCCCAGCCCTGGAAGTCCGCCAGAAAGTCGTTTCTCTGATTTCAATCAAGAACGACCCAACCTCCATCCCACTTTTCAGTGTTTCTTGACGTTGGCCAACTTTTATATCCCAAGTTGTGTGAGGCCTGGAGTTTTTCCTGGTGTGTTTATACTTATCCAATTTTAAAAAAAAATTTTTCATCTCTAAGCATTTCTATCTCTGTCCTTCCCCGTCATTTGAAAACAGTCCCGTTACTTTCCCCGAGCGGGTCGCTTTGCAGAGCACACTGAGGGACACAAACAGTTCATTCACACACACACGCAAGGCAAGAATCAAGCCACAGACACGGTCGGGACGGTCCAAGCTTGGCGTCCGGGAAGAATCGGGTTCAGGGTAAGAAAACTCACATTCCCCCAAGGGTGGAGAGGTCCAGGGCATGAGTGCCCTGCAGCGGGGGCCACAGGCCCCACAGCAGAGGACACGCTCCCCCCGATGCATCAGAAATGAAGGCTGGAAAGTCTGCTCGCTGAACACCGCTCTGCCAGGGGCTTATTGATAAGGAAACTGGGCCAGGGAGAGGAAGTGGCGGGGCCGCTCAGCGGCAAAGCTGTCCTCGAACCCACGCTTCTCAGCACCCACTTTCCCTGTGTGCAATGCTGTTGTTCTTGCAGAGAAGGACTAAGAGCTCCCCAGAGCACAGGCTGGTGTGTCGTATTCCCTCCAGACTAAAGCATACAATCCCCCTTACAATTGTCACTTTCTGGAATCGGGGTGCATCCTGCCAGGTGCATTTGATGTCAATGCTGTTTCTTTTCGCTCCTTACCCCAACAACGCATTCAATCCAACACTCGACCTACAATCAAGGGAGTGTGGTGTCATTTCTAATTCAGAGCTGCAGTCACTTGGAAACCCGAAAGCTTCAGTCCCCCGCTGCATCCTGCCACTGGCTGGGCGTGGGAGAGGAAGGAACCCGGGTGCGAGCAGAGGGCGGGCCGCCCTTCCTGCCATCCTTACCATTGACCTCATCTTTGGATGGCGGGGACCGCTTGCCGCGCTTCTTGAGGAAATTCGAGGCATCTGATTCCTGCATGAAAATCTTCCGTTTCACACCTGAGACCCGAGAGAGGAGCAGAGGCCCGTCACAGCCAGCAGGGGGCGCCAGGGCTGCTGGGCGCTGGCCGCACCTGCTCCGCCCCCGAGGGCGGCCCCCGCACTCACCGTCCTGGGCCTCCTCTCCCGCTGCCTGCCTGGCGCCCACTGACGCACCAGTCCCCTCCCGCAGCACTGTGGGACAAGGCACAGGGTGAGGCTGCAGCCTTGGGGTGGGGTTCGGCCCCCAAGCTGAGCCTCTGTGGTCCTTTCCGGGCTTTAGTGGCCTGCCAGGCCCTGGTATGGGGCCCTGGTTCCCTCACATACCAGCTTCAGACCCAGTCTCCCCAAGAACCCACCCAAAAGGCTGGTTTGGGGTTTCTCCTAGTTTTTTCTTCCCTTGCTGTTTTTTCTTTCCCTCTGTATTACATTGTATCGCACACACACATATGCACGCACACACATCCCGAGCACGGCCGTCTCCGCAAGAGCACGCCCCTGTCTAGCTGTGCCACCCGGGCAGACTCACCTGCAGAAGGTGAGTCTCTTCACTGTGTGGCCCACACTGTCCCTGGACCCTCCCACACTCACCAGCCAGGAGCACCGCGGCCGACAGGCAGGACAGGAGCAGGACCCGTCTCCAAGTCATCCTTGCAGAGGTGGGGGCTCCGTCCAGGCGCCGCAGGGCACACGAGGTGTCCTGCAGCCCGTCCTCACTTCTGAGGGAGGGAGGAAGGGAGGGAAGAGAGAGGCAGGAGCTGGGGTGCCACTGGGGGCGAGTGGGAGGGGTCCTGGCTGCGCTGTCCAACGGCAGCTCCTGGCCCGAGCACCGGAGATGTTTTTGGCGCCTGGCAAACCTCTCCAGAAGCAGAGCTTGCAGCTAGGCCCCCGGCCGGGACGCTTTTGCAGTGGCCTTTCCAACACTCACACCCAAGGAGCTGCTGCTAAGAATCCCCAGAGCGAGGACTGCAGAGCCCAGGGGACTGCTGCAGAGAGCTCCTCGCCTCTGCCCAGGGGGGCCCAGGCCCCAGGCCTCGAGGCTGAAGCCTGGCTGGTACCGGGAGGAAAAGTGCATTGCTGGGGTTCTTGATTCAAATGCCAGGCCAGGAGGGACCCTAATCACTGGATACCCGTCAGGGTGACGCCCACACAGATGCAGGGGGCCATGTGGACAGTAACCAGGAGCCCCTTTGCTCAATGCATTGCCCCAGCTGAAACACACTCTCCGGCAAAACACGGAGCCCGAGGCCTGTGGGTCCCAGAGCTCTTAGAAGCAATGGTCCCCAACCTTTTTGGCACCAGGGACAGGTGAGATATTACTGTGAGTCAGAACATTTCTAAATCCTTCTGGTTCCCTATTTCCCTGTGGAAGCCCCATTTCTCTAAGTGTCCAGCCAGAGTGTCAAGGAGTATATGGACAGCATTTTCCCTCTGGTGCCACGGAAACGTGATCCGTCTCTATGGAAACGGTGTCTAAAGGTCCCTCCATGAAATCGGGTTTGGCAGGAGCTGCCCACTTAGGAAACACGCAGTCGCCGCGCAGACTGAATCAGCATCACTGGCCTCGTGCCTGTTCCCAGCTCGGCCGATGACTTCCTGGAGTCTACAGGGAAAGTGATAAACTATACACCCTTCTGACATCTCGCTTTCCCTGCACGCCACACAAAGGAAACGTTTGCCCTCCACCATCACAACTGGGATGTACCATGGGTTAGCTGAGAGAAGCTTTGAGAAAGGTTCCTAGAATGGGGCGTTGTGTATCTGCATAGAATACTGCCAGGAGATTGCCGTGTCCAGGTTGACATTCAGGAGGTGGCACTGTTATGCCCGTGCGAGCTATTACAATGGTAAATGTTTCCGTGTCAGCTGGTAAATAGCCACCTGCCTGACCCTCTACCGCCCCTGGGACCCCACTGTCCGTAATCCGCCACCTAAAGGGGGGAAGCTTGGCCAGGAGAAGGCCTGTACCAAGGCTTCCAGAAGCAGCTCGGTTCTCTCTCTGAGATGCTTCCTGACTCGTCCGCTGCTGCCGCCTTTGTCCTCCGCATCCCTCCTGGCCTGTGACCATTCCAGAGGATCCGACCCTCCGTGGAGACTTTGCTCTTTGTTCCGTGTTGGTATCATGCCTCCCTCCAGCCGGGGACCGTCCGGAAGGCAGGGTCTGGCCCACCTTTGCGGGAAGCGGGGCCTCTGCACAGACGTATTGTTGACAACCTGCCCCTGAGCTGGCACCTGGAGCCTTGGCCATTTCCCTGAGCAAAGGTTCTCTCTCTCTTGTCTCTCTCTCTCTGGAGGTGAAACGCAGGGCTGCTTTCTGGTCTCTGAAACTTTGTAGGGGAACGGAAAGCAAAGGCTGTGTGGGCAAGGCCCGCGGAAGAGCGCATAAATGATCTGTGGGGTGAGAGGTGTGGGCCCAGCTGGCGGGGGTCCCCGGCCGTCCAGGAATCCCGTGAATGTATAGCCTGTGTTCTGAGCTCCCCGCAGTGCGGGCGGCTCCGCCAGCTCCCAGCCAGGGCCGTGCCAGGCACTGCTTGAGGCAGGCCCAGCCAGGAGAGGACTGAGCTGCCCCAGGAAGCCTGGGCAGAGGCCGAGCCATGCCAGAGGAGGCCAGGCACACAGGCCCCACTCCTGTTACCCTCACGGGAATGGCTTTGAAAGGCAGCCTTGTGCAGAGCCTCTGCTAGGCTGAGTCCTAAACGATGGGCTTGGGGAACAGAAAGAACTGGAGAATGGCACGTTTGACCCCTGCCCCTTTCCTCCTACCAGATGCCAAAATGCATCTTACTTGGTGGGACAGACTGTCATCCTATGTGAATTCCCAGTTGCACCCCAGCATTGGGGGATATATTAGAATGTAGCTTCCCCTAAAGTTTGGAAATGGTCGTACTGCAATATGCTCCAGAGTGAAAGGATTCCATGGTCAAAAAAATTTGGGAAATACTACAGACTCTGTCCTCCTCCTCTCCACGATATTCAAATTGCACAGTAGTGTATTAAAGGCTCTGACAAGTCCTGCAATAAGAAAATCTATTTAATGCGTTTGCTCCGATTGAGGCCGTCATTTCAAACCCTTCCGTGAAGGTTTCCTGCATTGAGTCTCATTGTCCTCTCTCGTCACCCTGCCAACTGCCCTCAGGTTCATCTTTCTGTAACGCAGATTTGATCACGTTACACCACCGCCCGGATCCCTCCAGCGGTGCGCAGCGCACGGCCACCCCCTCGTCGCCAGCAGAGCTGAGATTTCGTCCAGTTCTCTGCCAGCCGTGTGATTCAGGGACACCTCCAGATAGGTCTTGATTAGTCAGGCCAGTCACATGACTCCTGGCTAATCACTGACATGGGAGGGGCATGTGAACTTGAGGTGGGGAGAAGCCTGAGAAAGTAGGAGAGATTCCAGGAAAGGACTCTTAGTTTTTAACACATTTACTGCAACACTAGAAAAATGTTTTTTCCATGGTGCCACGGTGTTTTATGAAAACAGAATAAAAACTTCAAAAACAAAACAACCTTTCAGAATTTACTGGAAAAATTATTTTTTATTGTTTTCTGGGCGTGAGTTATGTGCAGCTTGAAAAATAGTTCACTCTGCTCCCAAGGTAAAGAGATGTGTGAGTTGCATATGCTTCACAAGGACTCAGGCTCAAAAGTAGTGTGAGTTAAAAACAACTGACATGGCAGTTAAGGTGTTAGAGACAATGAAAGGACTCCTAGCACTTAAAATGAGACACAAAGAAGAGATGTGATTCTTTTCTGCCTGTGGACGATGATGTGTGAGGATGCAATGCCTGGGGCCACTGCAGCCATTTTGTGATCATGAGAAGAATTGTCAATATAATAAGGCTGGAAAGGGGGAAACAGGCGAGAAGAACCTCGGTCTTTGATATGATCACTGAGCATATTGTGCCCTTAGTCTGGGCTTCCAGTTATATAAGGTAGAACATTTTGTTTATTGATTAAACCTGCAGAATCAACTTTTTCTGTCACTTGCCACCTAAAGCACCCTGAGTTACCACTGAATGTTGAGTAACTCCCATATACCTTTCTAATTCTCCAACGTTATTCTCAAGCACCTCTGCTCTTCAATGCCTCTCTCGCCTCTCCCCTCCAGGCAGAAGCGATCTTCTCCCCTTTGTCCCCCACCCCTTCTCCTCCTCCTGCCCTTGCTGTTCCCTGTACCCCGCTCACTTCTAGGTCCAGACTCACTCCACGCACACAGATTTCTACGTGGCCCCAGCCCCTTCTCCAGTAGACTTGGAGCTTCTTGAGAGCAAAGACCATGTCCTATTCAGTTCTGTTTCTCCCAGGGGTCGCCTCACTGCCCGGCACATCGTGGTCACTCAGTAAATATTTACCAAAGGACACTGATGGGGCAGCCTGGCCGACGGCTGGCAGGAGCAGGAACAGATCTGAGGGCGCGGCGGGTGGTGTGAGAGGTGCGTGTGCACGCGCGTGACTGCTGTCCGCACCTCTCGGCTGGGGACGGCGTGAAAGGGGGTCTGTGTGGACGGTGTGCATACCAGCAAGCGGGTGACTGCGGGCTTGTGTGAGGGAAGTCTCCCGTGCAAGGAGGCATGAAAGGGGCTTTGTTCGAGCACCTGGGCTGTGAGGCCGTGGGGACTGACATTCCGAAGACTGAGTCGGAAGCGGGAAGGAACATACGTAAATTTCTCTCATTACTCAAAATGTGGGTCCCCCCAAGAGCTTCTCCTAAAGCTGCCTCTGCCGTTCACGAAGTCCTGGCTTCCAACCCTCTCCTCATCTTCCTTCCCGCTCACCCTGCCCACGTTTTCCACATCCCTGTGTGGTCACCCGACTTTCGTGAGGCAGATTGTCACAAGAATAAGCAGATTATCGCCTGTTGTGTATGTATTGCAGCCAGGTGTTTCTGAAAACACATGTTTTATACATTCGCTCTTGTGACATTACGGGTGGGCGTGGGAGTCCCTGAGGGCTTGCAGACCGGTGCTGGGGGAACACGCAACCGTGGTTTTGTGTTTGTCATTTTGGAGGAAGATGCCCGACCCCGTCGGAGCAATGAGGGACCAACACACGATTATGGGTGGTCTGCAGCAGAGCACCCCTAATCTTGTTCTAGCAACATCCCCAGGCATAGTTGTGGCTGATCTGGGGGTGGTTTTCTTTGTTTTCTTGGTAACATAGACCTATTTTTAAGATCTTCTTTACCAAGTGAAGTCTGAATGGGCATCTAAGCAAATTGTGAGAACAGAAAAGAAAAATACTCAATACTTTTATTTGCTCTGCAAAACCGCCTTCTGAAGCCCCATTTTGTAAATGAAGAAATAGGGTCTAGAGTTGTTCAGTGACTTGAGTAGAAAGTCGATAACAGAGCTGGGGTTTCACCCGAATCCTGGCTGAGGACACCCATTCAAGGGAGTCCCCAAGGAGAGATGGAGACTGTTTTTTGTTTGCAGATTTGTTTTTTCGGTTCTGTCGTTGGTCTGGGAAACAACTACAGACCAAGAAATGCAAGTTTCAGACCAGGAGGAGATTCTCCAGGACACCTGGTGGAGAGAAGGCTGTATTTCTCGTGGAATTAGCCGCAGCTCCTGGGACCAGACATCCAGGGCCAAGTCACAAAGCCCGGGGGACCACTGCTGATCTGTCTTCAGGAAGAACCGAGAAATGAAGCTGTGGGAAAGGAATTTCACCAGATCTGAGCAGACGGAGAAATCTGGCTTCTCAGGGGGTGGGAGGGGATTTGTCCTGGGCTTATGTTCATTCCACCAGAGACTAATCTAAGAGGGGTTCACGAGGTGCTCACACAAAGCACAAAAGAAATAGCGGAGACCCCCTTCGGTGAGTTTTGGGACCGACAGTTTGGGAAAACCGGAGGAAACCTTTGCTTCTGGTACGCACTTGGAGCGCTCCCTCCCTTTTTTCTTTTTTCCTGTGTTCTTTTCTTTTTGAATTGTGCTAAAATACACATCATGTGAAATGTATCATCCTAACCATTTTAAGTGTACAGTCCAGGGACATTATGTACATTCACATTGTGTGTCCGTCACCACCATCCGCCTCCAGAACTCTCCCATCTTGCAGAACTGAACTTCTGTGCCCATTAAACAAGAACTCCCTATTCCCCTCGCCCGCCCCAGCCTCCGGCACCCCCCCTACCTTCTGTCTATGAATTTGACTGCTCTAGAGACCTCATCTAAGTGGAATCATATCGTAATTGTCCCTTTGTGCCCGGCTTGGTTCACTTTATAGGAGTAGATAATGGATAATGATCAACATTTTATAGGTCCCCATACATTTCTATGAGCATGTGCTTGTTAGAGAAATACAACAGAAAATACATTGGATTTTCTGCAATCAGATCACTAATATAGTGAATTTTCTATTTGTCCTATGAAACTGTGATGGGTTTTATTACATGCAGTTCTCCTAAGCCTGACACTCTCTCTGAAGGCAACAGGACCTAGGACAATTAAAGGACAATTAAAAACCACTGAAAAATCAGGTGTGGTGGCATGTGCCTGTAATCCCAGCTATTCGGGAGCTGAGGCTAATTTTGATGTAAACTTTGAAATGCCAACTTTAACAAGAAATGAATACATACCAAACACTGAAGGGGAAAGAAATTCTTATTGTTGTGGTGATGTTTACATTCCATTAATGTTCTGTCTCAATTGTTCTAAAATATTTAAATTTTAATAACACAATGACTAAAGATGTCGACCTAGGGGATTTTCAGGGAATCCAAATTGCTATTTAAAAGAAAACTAAAAACATTCATCAAATTACCTCTTTACAAAAGGAGAAATTATTGTTTTAATTCCCCATGAGATCTTAAGTGAAAAATTTTAAACCCCGCATCCCTCTGATTTTAAAAAGGCACCAATCTTGTGTTGCATTACTGTACGAAAAATAAAATAAAATAAAATAAAATATAAAAGCAGCTGATTGAGAGCATTCAAGGATTTCCTTCATGTCTCAGTGACCATCATAAACGTCAATACGTCCTTTGGAGCTCCTGACCTTTTAGTCATTTGGAGAAGGATGAGCTGAATTCACGTCTTTCGGTTTATCTCCTCTCAGCAATGCCCGCTTTTCACCAGGCGAGGGCAGTAAGGGGACACCCATCGCGCAGTGCCCTGCCCTGGGGACCGTTCTCAGAGGCAGGAAGAGGCGGCATCTCTCCTGCCACCCAACGCTGGGCTTTATTTCAGACAGAGGTAAATAAAGGCCGGCGCGGGGGCGCGCCCGGAATCCTGGCAGTGCTAGGCCCAGGCTGCGGCACCGCTGGAGTCCGGGGGTTCGAGGCTGCAGTGAGCTACGATGACGCCACTGCACTCCAGCCTGGGCGACACAGCGACAAAAAAAGCAGAAATAAACAAACACAGGTGTGTCTCCCTGAGAAAGAAGGACTCGTGGAGAAAGGGGTGAAGGACCCCAAAGTGGAAGCCAAGGGAGGAGACTAGGAGGCAGTTCGGAATGCTGACTTCTGGCCTGCGTCTCTCCTGGAGGGTGACACTGTCACCAGATTCTATAGCGACATCATTTAAAAAATAATAACGAGGTGGAGCAGACATTCTGAAAGTCACTCTTTAAGCTAAAAGCGCATGGAGAAAATGAGAGGAAAAAACAATGAGACGCTAAGTAGAAAACCAATGCAGATAGGGAAAGGGAAAGAGCTCTTAGAAAAGATGGATTTCTAGTTCTGTAAGGAATGTAGAACCGTATTAGACTGCGTGAATCAGACTTTTTGGGAGTCGTTTATTTCATTCACTTTTTTTTTTTTTTTTTTGTGGTAATGACCAGCCAAACTGTTTCTGACACTTTGGGCTAGATTCCCACTAAATGAAATGTTTCTTTCGAACAGCATATCTGACTTTTAGGGATGAATCTTTGTGTTTTTGTTTTTTGTTTTTTTTGTTTTGTTTTGTTTTTTGTTTTTTCATTTGTGTCAGTGGAACAGGCTCAGACGGGGAGGAAACAGAAGCTATGAAGTTAGGGGTGTGGGTCAGGTCTCCGCTCGGCCACTTGTCACTGGGTGACCTCTGACAGGTCAGGGAGCCCCAGCCCCAGGTGCAGCAGGGAGGATCCTGGTGACTGTTAGAAGCAGGCTGAGGGAGGGAGATGTCAGCCCGGTCCGGTGGCGCAGCGCGCCGACTGCTGGAGGCGGAGGGCGTCTCCGCGCACCTGGCTCGCAGGCGGCGCCGCCCGGGGTCCCTCCCGCCCGCGTCTGGATCTCGGCCCGGTGGCCCTCCGGGCTGGAGGCGGTGCCGCCCGCGCGGTTAAATCCGAACAGAGGCCGGGCCCACCGGTCTCCTCGCCACCGCCACCGCCACCGTCACCGCCACCGCCACCGCCATGAACCACTCCCTCGCTGCCACCCGCTTGCGGACCGTGCTGGGACACCTCGGTGGCCCCCCGGCCGAGGCCGTCGTATCCTTTGGCTGTGCGGGTCTCGGGCTGGACCCGCCGCCGCCTCCGCCGCGGCCTTGGAGGTGGCCCGGGCCTGGTGGGGGTGGCCTCCAGGGCGCCCCGCGCCTGCTCTGCCACTTCCTCTGCGCGCCATCCCCG
>RJWJ010037021.1:0-15768 GCA_004363605.1 Indri indri | reverse complement strand
GGCTAATTTTTTCTATATATTTTTAGTTGTCCGATTAATTTCTTTCTATTTTTAGTAGAGACGGGGTCTCGCTCTTGCTCAGGCTGGTCTCGAACTCCTGAGCTCAAAGGATCCGCCCACCTCAGCCTCCCAGAGTGCTAGGATTACAGGCGTCAGCCACCGCGCCCGGCCAACAGCTAACTTTTAAAGGTGATTTTTCTTCTTAACGTTACCAAATGGAGAAACAATGCAATATTTCCTTGTTGTTTTTATTTGTTTTTTAATGATGAGAAAGTTGCACATCTTTTCTATTTTCACTGTTATTTTTTTTCTTCTTCAAATTTCTTATTTATATTCATTGCTCATTTTTTCTATTGGACTTTTGGTCTTTTTCTCATTATTATGTAATAATTCTTTCTATTTTAATATAATAACATTTCTGCCATAAACATTGTGTATTTTTCCATCTTGCCACTTATCTTTTATCTTTGTATACAGTCTTTTTCTCATATAAAATTTATTTTTTATTGTTAAGTAAAATTGTGTATATTTATGGTATACAACATGAGGTTTTTATTTATGTGTACATTGTGGAGTGGCTAAATCAAACCATTTAACATATACATTGCTTCGTGTACTATTTTTTAATTTACATGGGCACTCAAAAAAGTCTAATGTCACATCCTCTTTTCAACCAAAGGTATATTACTGTTGTTTACCAAGAAATAATGTATATATGTAGCTAAAAAAATTAAAATCACGTGTGGTGGAAAAAGTTACGAATCTTAAAGCCATCTCTGTTCATTCTCATTTAGACATTCCATTGTAAAATTATACTTAAGTCTAGAAAAGGTATCTCATTCTGTGATACATTTTGCAAATTCTTCCTATTTTATATTCTTCCTTCAGTCTGTCTAACAGTACTCTAGTTTTGTGCTTATAAATTCAAATGGTTTAAGTTATCTCAATGACAATTCATTTAAAAATGTAGACTGAAGAATTTTAGGTGCAACTTAGGTCATATAAATAACTGATGACTTCCACAGACTGAAGAAAATCAACTTGAATATATGATTTTTGGTGTTTTTTCTATTTTAATTTATAGCCACTGTTATGCTGTATGCATTCATTCTTGTCCTATCTGTATATTTGTGGGAATATATGGTAAAAAAAATAATTGTATTTATTTATTTAATAACTTAATTTTTTATTTCAGCCTATTACGGAGGTACAAATATTTAGGTTATGTATATTGCCTTTGCCATACCTGAATCAGAGCTTCAAGTGTGTCCATCCCCCAGACGGTGCGCACTGCACCCATTAGTGTGTATATACCCATTTCCTCCTCCCCACTCCCACCTGCCCGGCACCTGATGAATGTTACTGCTAAATGTACACACAAGTGTTGATCAGTTAATACCAATTTGATTGTGAGTACATGTGGTGCTTGCCTTTCCATTCTTGGGTTACTTCACTTAATAGAATGGGCTCCAGCTCTATCCAGGATAATACAAGAGGTGCTAGATCACCATTGTTTATTTGTGGTTGAGTAGAACTCCATGGTATACATATACTACATTTTATTAATCCACTCAGGTATTAATGGGCACTTGCGTTGTTTCCACATCTTTGTAATTGTGAATTGTGCTGCCATAAACATTCGATTGCAGATGTCTTTTTTATAGAATGCATTTTTCACTTTTGGGTAGATGCCCAGTAATGGAATTGCTGGATAAAGTGGTAGTTCTAGTTGTAGCTCTCTTATTCATCTTCATATTGCTTTCCACAGAGGTTGTACTAGTTTTCAATCCCACCAGCAGTGTATGAGTGTTCCTATCTCTCTGCATCAATGCCGACATTCATTATTTGGGGCTTTTTGATATAAGCCATTCTCATTGGAGTTAAGTGATCTCATTGTGGTTTTGATTTGCATTCCCTGATGATTAAAGATGTTGAACATTTTTTCGTATGTTTTTTGGCCATTAGTCAGTCTTCTTTTGAAATTGTTTTTAAAATAGTAAGACACTTCCAACATGGTACATATCTGCTCTACCACAAAAAAACTCTTACTTGTCAAAATACCCTCTATATGTCTACCATTAGATTATTCTTTTATCCTTTGATAAAATATTGTTACTTTAAGAAGTATGTTAAAAAATAATTAACATCAAGAGAAGTCATGGAAATTATAATTTTGTAGATTATTAGCTTTTTTCTCATTAGGATAGGAGGGGTGGTATTATTTAGCTCTACATACAGAAGTCAAAATTAAGAAAAGGGTTTCAAGGGTACAAAGTCATAGGACATAAAGCTTTTTGCACCTAACTCTTAATCCTCTTCCTCACTGTTTTTCTTTGTTTTTTCTCTTTTTTTTTTTTAAATTTCAGCATATTATGGGGGTACAAATGTTTGGGTTACATATATTGCCCTTACCATCCCCCCCCCCAACCAAGTCAGAGCTTCAAGCGTGTCCATCCCCTGGATAGTGTGCATCACACTCATTAGGTATGTGTATACCCATCCCCTCCTCACTCCTCCCATTTGCCTGACACCTGATAAATGTTATTCCTATACGTGCACTTAGGTGTTGGTGATTGAAACCAGTTTTCTGGTGAGTACATGTGGTGCTTGTTTTTCCATTCTTGGGATACTTCACTTAGTAGAATGGGCTCCAGTTCTATCCAGGAAAATACAAGAGGTGCTATATCACCATTGTTTCTTAAAGCTGAATAGTACTCCGCGGTATGCATATGCCACATTTTATTAATCCACTCATGTACTGATGGGCACTTGGGTTGTTTCCACATCTTTGCAATTGTGAATTGTGCTGCTATAAACATTCGAGTGCAGATGTCTTTTTTATAGAATGTCTTTTGTTCTTTTGGGTAGATGCCCAGTAATAGGATTGCTGGATCAAATGGGAGATCTACTTGTATCTCTTTACAGTATCTCCATATTGCTTTCCACAGAGGTTGCACTAGTTTGCAGTCCCACAAGCAATATATGAGTGTTCCTACCTCTCCGCATCCACACCAACATTTATCGTTTTGGGATTTTTTGGTAAAGGCCATTCTCACTGGAGAGAAGCAATATCTCATTGTGGTTTTGATTTGCATTTCCCTGATGATTAGAGATGTTGAGCATTTTTTGGTATGTTTTTGGGCCATTATTCTGTCTTCTTTTGAAAAGTTTCTGTTCATGTTCTTTCCCACTTTTTGATAGGGTCGTTTGATTTTTTCTTGTTGATTTTCCTGAGTTCTAAGTAGATTCTGGTTATCAGCCCTTTATCGGATTTGTAGCATGCAAAAATTTTCTCCCATTCTACAGGTTGTCTGTTTGCTCTTGTGACAGTTTCTTTGGCTGTGCAGAAGCTTTTTAATTTGATCAGGTCCCGTTTATTTATTTTTGTTGTTGCTGTGATTGCCTTTGGGGTCTTCTTCATAAATTCTTTGCCTAGGCCAATGTCTAGAAGGGTATTTCCAACGTTTTCCTCTAGAATTCTTATAATTTTATTCCTTAAGTTTAAGTCGGTGTTCCACTGTGAGTTGATTTTTGTGAGAGGTGAAAGGTGGGGATCCTATTTCAGTCTTCTACATGTGGCTATCCAGTTTTCCCATCACCATTTGTTGAACAAGGATTCTTTTCCCCAATGTATGTTTTTGTCTGCTTGTCAAAGATTAGATGGCTATATGAGGCTGGCTTTTTATCTGGGTTCTCAGTTCTGTTCCATAGGTCTATGTCTCTGTTCTTGTGCCAGTACCATACTGTTTTAATTATTATAGCCTTGTAGTATAGTTTGAAGTCTGGTAAATTGATGGCTCCCATTTTATTCTTTTTGCTTAGGATTGCTCTTGCAATATGGGGTCTTCTCTGGTTTCATACAAAGTGTAAAATTATTTTTTCTATATCTGTGATAATGATGTTGGAATTTAATAGGGATTGCATTGAATCTGTAGATCACTTTATGTAGTATAGACATTATATCAATGTTGATTCTACCAACTCATGAGCATGGTATTGTTTTCCACCTGTTTACGCCCTCTACTATTTTCTTCCTTAGTGTTTCATAGTTCTCCCTGTAGAGGTCTTTTACCTCCTTAGTTAAATATATTCCTAGGTCCTTTATTTTCTTTGTTGCTATGGTGAAGGGTATTGGGTCTTTGATTTGGTTCTCAGTTTGACTGTTATTGGCGTATATGAATGCTTCTGATTTGCGTGTGTTGATTTTGTATCCTGAGACTTTACTGAATTCATTTATCAATTCCAGGAGCCTCTTGGTTGAATCCTTGGGGTTTTCTAGATATAATATCATATCATCAGCAAAGAGTGAGAGTTTGATCTCTTCTGCCCCCATTTGGATGCCCTTAATTCCCCTCTTTTGTCTAATTGCTCTAGCAAGGACTTTCAGCACTATCTTGAATAGAAGTGGAGATAGTGGGCTTGACCTCACCATTACTGTGTGTGCAAATTATTTATTCTCACTGAATCACAGGAGCAATAAAATGTAAATCATGCCTATTTATTAGAGTTTTGATGAGAATTAGGAAGAATGTATTTCAGGCACTGATCAATGTGTGTCACATTGTAGTCAAGCAACAATTACTTTATAAGTTTTATTATTTTCATCAAGGTGCTTGCAGATTGGGAGATGACACTGTGGTCATTACTTTGTATCACAAATAAGCCATAATTTTACTATCCTGAATTGAGGCGTCTAATACCCACGATAGCTCTTTGTATGAATGGACATATATGCATGTCATTTAAGAGAGAGATACAACTCAAAAAAAATCACATAAATGTGTCACTAAAATGAGCAGAATTTCTTTTTGTCACTTGCAGATTTAGATGCAACTGTTTATAGCGTCTATATTACTCAGCATTTTCTATCTGAATTAAAAATAATTGGATTAAAAGCATTATGTATTACTAGATTTTTTTTAAGGTTGCTTAGAAGGTAAGAAGAGAGAGAGAGAAAATGAAATGTATTGCAAACTGACAATTTTCCATGTATTATGCAAATGTTATATACATGTCATTTAAATGTAGTGATTCTCTTTATAAAGTAATTCAAACACTATTGAAAACACAGGAAGTACTTTTTAATCATAAAATAACCATATTGTATAATATTTCACGAACTTTCCATTTGTAAATGAGACTGTAAATTATATTTGGCTCCATGATATTCATTATAATTAATCTAAATTCTATTCAGTTCCAATAAGAGTATTCAACAAATATCTATTGACTGCTCTCCTATCTTATATTTTTTAGGAGTGAAATAAGTGTATCATCATGAATTGGGCAAATGAGAGCTCCCCGAAAGAGTTTCTACTACTTGGTTTCTCACAGAGCCCCTGGCTACAAATGCCCCTTTTTGTGGTCCTGTTAATATCATATACAGTCACCATCTTTGGCAATGTGTCCATCATGATGGTGTGCATTCTGGATCCCAAACTTCATTCACCCATGTATTTCTTTCTCACTAACCTCTCCGTCTTAGATCTCTGTTATACCACAACTACAGTCCCTCATATGTTGGTAAATATTGCTCGCAAGAAAAAGACCATCAGCTATGGTGGCTGTGTGGCCCAACTCATCATCTTCCTGGCCCTAGGTGCTGCTGAGTGTCTCCTCCTGGCCGTCATGTCCTTTGACAGATTTGTGGCAGTTTGCAGACCCCTCCACTATGTAGTCATCATGAATCATTGGTTCTGCCTAAGGATGGCAGCCTTCTCGTGGTTCACTGGCTTCAGCAACTCAGTGTTGCAGTCTTCCTTGACCCTTAACATGCCACGCTGTGGTCATCAGGAAGTGGACCACTTTTTCTGCGAGGTTCCTGCCCTTCTCAAGTTGTCATGTGCTGACACAAAGCCTATTGAGGCTGAGCTCTTTTTCTTTAGCGTATTAATTCTGCTAATTCCAGTGACACTGATCCTCATCTCCTATGGCCTCATAGTTCAAACAGTATTGAAAATCAGGTCAGCAGAAGGACGGCGAAAAGCATTTGGGACTTGTGGGTCCCACATGATTGTGGTGTCTCTCTTTTATGGAACAGCCATTTATATGTACTTACAACCACCTTCGTCAACCTCTAAGGACTGGGGAAAGATGGTTTCCCTCTTCTATGGGATCATCACACCCATGTTGAACCCCCTCATCTACAGCCTTAGAAATAAAGATATAAAAGAGGCTTTCAAGAGGGTGATGCCAACAATCTTTTTCTGTAAGAAATGAGAAATACTCCATTGTGCTAAGAATCTTCTGAGTCTCTCCTTATCCTTGAATATGATAATAACTTTTGAACTGATTATCCCATTTTCCAGGCTCCCATGACTTCAATGAATCCTACCAAGAGGTAGAAAATTTGAAGCCACACTGACACCATACGATACATTTTCTAAGTTAAAAATTCCTTTTTTCCAGAAGTCCCCCAGTGCATTGTTTCTTGAGGGAAGTCATGCTAATTTCCTTCTGTCAATGTCAGACAAGTCCAGGAAACTTGGCTGTTTTACCTTCCCTCCTAGGTTCCATTTATTCTAAAACCGTATGGTCTACCCTTTTAATTAGGGATTTTCATGTCTTTATGATTCAATAACCAGTGATCCCAGGCCAAAAATTCTTCCATCAGAACCTAAATCACTTCACACCCATCATATGAAATAATCTATCATATGTATCTTTTCAGAACTATTCTAAGTATGTAGTTTGGCTTAAATCTAGCTAGCTTTAAACTAGCTACGTGTGTGTATCTCACTCTAGAAACCTGAAATGTCAGTTGAATTCTATTTCCAATTCTATTGTCAATTCATTTGTTTATCACCTATAGATAGCATTTCTCCTTTTTTCTCTTTTTGTCAAATTCCTTAGTTGTCCCAAGTTCTGCCCCAGGTATATGGAATCTCCTCTAAATTATAAAGCTAATTATTCATGGAAATTTTAATGGGAATAATTTTTCCCCTATTGATCTAAATTAATTTATTCTTTAGGTAGCCATTCAGTAAAAAGTTATTGTTCACAAGACAGCAGTAGGCAAACAACCACAGTTCCTCTACTGAAGATATGTTCTAGTTCCTTAAATTGAAACACTTAAATGAATATTTGCAGTTGGTAATGTAAGGACATAGTTGAGACAACATTTTAGGCAACAGAGAAAAGATTACCAAAAAAAAAGCATTTCAGAAATTACAAGTAATTTAGTAGGGCTAAAACATAGAGTACAAAAATAAAATATGAGACTGGAGATGTTTGGACTCTATCTGGTAAGCAAGGAAGAATAATTTAATGGTAGGAAGTAGCATCAATGGTAGAAAGTAACCCAAACCAGAAAAACAGAAAATGATTCATATATGATAATTATGTGTTCACTAAATGTGACATTTCAAATAAATGGAAAAGGGAGAGACTTTATGATGTTTTACAAAATTGGTTTTCTCAAAATAGTAGCCAAAATGACAACATGCCAAATACAAATGAAAGCAATTATATCCTTATTATAGGTGCCCTTTTTTAAATTTCCAAACTTGTTCTATGAGAGGAAACTGGATAACTGCTGAAAAAAAAATCATGAGAAAATAAAAAACACATATGTCATGCTCTACAGCAATTATAATGTAGTGGTAGTGCCATTGCCCTCTCTTATGGAATATATGAAACACATTTCAAACTTAACAATCCAAAAGCTGAACACTTGTTCTCCCTTTACCACAAAACCCTGTTCTAAAGCTCACTATTTTAATGAATGAATTTACCTTTTGTTTACGTATACAGAACAGAAACCATGAAATATATCATACACCATCCCCTCTGTAATTTGCCATATCAAAACCATCATCAAGGTATATCAATCATTTCTCTTTTGAACTTCTTATCTCTTCCTTTCTTCCAACCTTCACAGTTCAGGTACCATCATGTTTTAGCTGAACCCATATTATTACCCAATTTACCACTATACACTCCTCCCAACTCACAGCCAATGGAGTTTATAATTTGGCTTTTCTCATATGCATTATCCCTTGAGAATATTCCAGTATTCTTCAAAACATAATTTAAATAGTTGCAAATAATTTCACCATGCAGATATATTAAAATGCATTTAGCCATTTTTTATTTTTGAATATTTACATTACTTGTATTGGTTATTATAAATACTAATACAAATAATTCGACACATATGAATCTATGTCTAAATGTCAGCTTATATTCTTAAAAATTGTATTAATGGCTCAAATTATAAATTCTTAGAAGGTTAAGAGTTAATGGTTATTGCCAAATTGCACTACAGAAACTCTGCTGCATTCTCGCAATCACTGTATATAGTAAATGAGAATGTTTGCTTCATGGGCTTTTGCAAACTCTGGGACTTTTTGTCTTTTGACACATTTGCCCATTTTAGAGGCAGAAATGTTATCAAGTTCCTATTTTTTATTTCCTTGAGTATTTTTGGAGTAGTATATTTTTATACATGGGATAAATTCAGGATGTTCATAAATATTTGATTTCTTCTCCCCTCCTTTGCAGATGGTAGAATTGCACTTCCCTGCCCTGTTGAATGCAGGCCTGGATATTTTATTTGCTTTGCCAATAAACTGTGAACAAAAATGATGTGGATACATTTTTTGATGACTTTAAGATCTAATGCATACTCTGCCATGTTCTCTGTCCCTCTGCCAATCAAAACAATGTTCCAGGTCTTCAATCAGCCTGAAACTGATGCTAAGAAATTAGAATAGGAGGCACTGACATAAGACTCATATGACAGATGGTGAGGAATATTATATTAAAGATTGAAACTATGATGATCTATGTTATACAGTAAGGAAATGTTTGGTAAACCATCAACTGCAATAATTTTGAAGGCAGATAATGAACTCAATGATTGGGTAGAAACCAAGCGTTATGAAGAATGATGAACAGAGGAGCTACTTCTAATAAGTGGGATGTGGGAAGTATTTCCAAACTCACAGGTTGGAACACCTTACAATAACTTACTCAGTGGTTTTCAGAATTTCTAGGGACCTGCGATTTATGTTTATCTCTAAATTTTCTGTTTAGAGATGAAAGTTTAGCATTTATATTGGTCATCTTCTTTCCATTCTGCTCATTAAATTTTGAACATGTAGAGGGCAGATAACTTGTCTTTTTAGTTCACAGATCTCCAAGCCAGGATATGATATTCCAATAATTGCTTAAGGAAGGTTCTAGAATGCTGCTACCTATACTTCTACAAATGTCGTATTGACCAAACCTTAGGCACTTTCTCAAGTCTGGCTTCATGGAAAGCTGGGAAATGTCATTTTCTGTTTCTGAACTTCCGTGTACCTAGACAAAATTTCTATTAATGCATAGAAGGGAAGATGGTTACTATGGGGCATCTAACAGTCTCATCCCCAGTCAGCCCCTTTAGCTTCCTAGGTATCCCTACACCTCCCCCTTCATATATATGAAACAAAAGAGACAGCCCCAAATGGACAGCCCCAAAGTCTCATTATGTACATAAATATTGTACGGTGACTTTTGTCCATAGTCTTACTTACATTTTTCAGTCCAAACACCATTTTCCAAAGTTACTTAGATCACTATTTATTTTTTTCTCACCCTTTTCAGTGTGGTTATATCATACATTTATAATACAGTGAGATTCATTTGTCACTGTGTGCATTCCATTTTAGGATCTTCTGACATCCTTGGTCGTATCTTTGGTTTTTGTTCGTATACATTAAAGTTCACTTTTTGTGATGTACATGCCTATGGCTTTTAACAAATACATAGGGTCATGTATTCACTAGTGCAGCACAATACAGAACAGATTTGTCATCACAAAAGTTCCCCTGTTTGTCTCCTTTATAATCAACCCCTGACAACCACTGCTGTGTTTTCCATCCCTACAGTTTTGCCTTTTCCAGATGTCTTATGAATGGAATCATACAATATTCAGCCTTTGGAGTCTGAAATTTTTCATTTAATAACATACATTTAAGATGCATCCATGTTGTTGTATGTATCAGTAGTTCATTCCTCTCTATTGATGAATAATATTTCATTGTGTGAATATGCCCCCAGTTTATCCTTCCCCTGCTGAAAAATATGGGTTGCTCCCACTTTTGAGTGAATATGAATCAATATAAACATTTGCATTCAGATTTTTGTGTGGACATAAGTTTTGATTCACTGGGGTAAATGCCCAGGAATGGGATTGTCGGGTCATATGGTAAGTCTAGATTAACTCTATAACACACTGCCAAATGGTCTTTCAAGGTGGTTGAACCATTGCATTCCAATTAGTAAAAAAAGAGAATTCTCCTTGCTCTACATTCTTGCTAGTGTTTACTGCTGTCAGTTTTTTGGGTTTTAGGCAATAAATTTTTTTCTGGTGTTTTTCATAAGACCCAATTTTGCCTCTTGGCCTACAAAGAGTAAAATTATGTGTATCTGGCTCTTTGTGGGAAAAAGTTAGCTGATCCCTGGTCTTTTATATGGATTTTCTTAACTCATTGAGGTTTCTTTCAGTTGACTGAACAGTAAATCAATAACTATAAGCTTTTTTAACATGGGAAATAATATGTCTTGGGTAGAAACAAGTTATTTTTTCAAGTTTTTCTTTAAGAAAGAATAATTAAATCAGGCTAGTTAACAAAACCGTCACCTCACATACTTATTTGTTTGTGGTGAAAACATTTAAAATCTATTCTTTTAGAAATTTTGAAATATGCAATGCATTATCTATTATATTCACCATTGGTGCAATAGATCACTAAAGCTCATTTTTTTTTTCTAACTGAAACTTTGATCAATCTCCCCTTTCCCCATCCAGTCCCCTGCCTCATCTCCTAGTAACTACCATTCTACTCTCTACTTCTGAGTTCAACTATTTTAAATTCCACATGTAAGTGAGATCATGAAGTGTGTATCTGGCTTATTTCACTTAGCGCAATGTCCTCCAGGTTCATCCATGTTATTACATCTTTTCCTAATTCTGACATTAGCCAAATAGTTAAATTTTATAGGTGAATTAATTCACTGATCAAGTAAAAGAATATTTTCACTATATCAAGCTACCTAGCTTTATAAAGAATGTACAACTATGATATGTCAATTTTAAAAATACAAAAAATAAGGCTTTTGGGTTTTTTATATAAATATCAAGCATATTAATAGCATCCAAATGTATCTTGTTACCTTAGTGAGAGTTTTGATAACTGATACAAGAAGATATCCTAAAATCCTGCTTCCAAATGGAGTGATTGAGCTCTTTGGAATAATATTTATTAAATTTTTTTAAAAAAAACTTTCCCTGGGTCTTTGCTCAAAAGTTTATCTTCTCTGAGAGGCCTTCCCTGGCCATAAACAATCCATCCACCACCCTCTCCATCCTCCAACGTGCACCTTCAGCTGCCTGCTGTGTTCTCCTCAGCTCTCGTCAAAACCAGACCTTATGCCATGTTTATTTGTTCATCTCTTGTCTTCCCAAACAGAAGAAAGTTCCATTAGGGCAGGGATTTTTTGTTTTATTTATTTAGTTTTTTGCTATGTCTTTATTGGTAGTCAAATATAGGTCCTCAATATTTGTTGGATAGATTCATTAAGTTATAGTGGTAAACAAGGGAGATTAGATCTACATTCTTTTGGAACTAAGTTTTAATTATGGGAAGATAAATCAAAAACAACATTTGAGTGATTAGTGCTGTGAAAAAATACGGAAATGTGATAGAGAATGGCTGGGGGAAGGGCTTTAGTTTAGATTAGGAAGTCAAGGGAGGCCCTGTTCAATAGATAATATCTGAGGAACAGTTACAAACAAATTGTGCAACTTGGAGAGAGAATCCTCTAATGCAAAAACCTTTTAATGCCTGCATCCCTGTAATGACAAAGCCATGAGAATAATGGATGAAGGAGGAGGGATAAACAGGGCCAGGCATGGTGCATCTGGTAGGTCATGGTAAGGGATCTGAATTATATTCTGAGTGTATGGGAAGTTTTGAAAGATTTCAAATAGGTAAAGGAAAATATTTAATTTCTGGGGTTTTTTTTTTAAAGAACACTTTGGGCTGCCATGTAAAGAGTAGATTGAGTAGTAGAGTAGTAGTAGTAGAGTTAAAGCTGAGAAACAAGATAGGCAGCTGCCTGATCCTGTCTTGAAGAAGAGACTGACTCAGTTTATGTCAGTAATGTTAGAAATGGAGAGGAGAGGTAGAGCTTGGAATAGTTTATATTTTCAAGGTGACGTCAGAGAAGTATTAATAATTAAGGATAACTCCTAGGTTTCTGGCCAGTATTAGGTAGATGTTTGTGTCATTTACTACAAAGAAGAAGGCTGGGGTAATATCAGATTTGGTGCAGTGGGAATCAAGAGTTCTATTGCAGCCATGTTTAGACTCATAATTTTGTTACACATTAGTCAGCAAAATGTGAGTGAAGTTAGGCAGTTAGAATTACCTTTTTTGATGCTCAATGTAGAAGACTGGAAATATAAATTTGAAAGGCACCAGTATGTAGATGGGATTTAAAGCCTTGATACTATAAGATATTTTCTAGGGAGACAGCATAAACAGAGAAGAATGGAGACCCTGGCAAGGGCATAGGAATCCTAGAAGTCGATTTCTAAAATTTCCACACACCCCAGTTTTTCTGATATGCAGCCAACAGCAGAAGCATTGCTAATAACTTCATTTTAAGTGGTTTCCATAAGTAAAGGGCTAAAGCAAGCAAGGGAGAAAATGGGTAAATAAAAAGGAAACAGGAAAACATGTCTCGATTTAGTCACAGGGGTTTAGAAAGGCATTATAGTATAAGTCTAAGGCAAAACACCTGCTTCTCAATCTGAGTATACCCGTTTCCCATTTCTTAACAACCAGCGAGAACATTTTCAAAAATTAATTCAAGAATCCAAATGATTCCTCTGTAATTTCTCCAGAGTAGCAAACCCATTAGTAATAATCAAAGAAAAAGAGCAAGGGACTAAGAAAGTCACTGCACAGGAATGTAATTAAACCAGATATGTATACATGATAATTTATATACATCTTTATTTTTCAAGTGAAAATTGAATATTGACTTACGGTTTGACTTAAATTATAAAATTCAATTTTAACTTCGAAGCCATCAAAAAAAAAAAAAAAAAAAAAAGGAGAGGCCAGGTGCGGTGGCTGTAATCCTACCACTCTGGGAGGCCGAGGTGGGAGGGTTAATTGAGCTCAGGAGGTGGAGACCAACCTGAGCAAGAGCGAGACCCCAGTCTCTATAAAAAATAGAAAAATGAGCCAGGTGTCTTGGCACATGCTTGTAGTCCCAGCTACTTGGGAGGCTGAGGCAGGAGGATTGCTTGAGCCCAGGGGTTTGAGGTTGCTGTGAGCCAGAATGATGCCACTACACTCTACCCAGGGTAACTGAGTAAGATTCTGTCTCGAAAAAATAAAATGAATTTTAAAAAATTAAAAAGGGGAGCTGTGGAAAACTTGATTTAAAAAGAAGAGAAAAATATGAGTGAAATTGAGATCTTTAGTCAAAATAAATGGTTTTAAGTATCTGGATGTTTAGAATATTGATAGACAAAATATACCATTAATTGGTTTTATGTTTCTTATTATCATCATTATTAATAGCATTTATAGAGAATATATACTCAAATGCACAATATACACTATAATACTAAAGGAAGTGCTTATAAGGGGGAAAGTGTTTCCCAGATGTTTTGTCAAATACCAGCACAAGCTTTCCCAAAACTGATTTTTTTAAAATGAGCATTTTTACAGCATAAAGATACCTGAATTGATTTAAATTGTAATATCTGATACCTATTTGGATGTTTACTATGTGCCAACCAGTGTTGTAATATTTTACATATATTGAACTTATTTAATCCTTATGCTAGCCTTTTAAAGTATGTATTATTACTATCTGCTGTTATAGATAAGAAATCTGAGGCAAGAAAATGTTAAGTAATTTTCCCAAGTTTACACAGCTCATAACTACTAGGATTTCAGCCCAGAAAGTCTGGCTCCACAGTCTACCCAGGTAATCATTACACTATACTATATCACAAATGTAGAATATATTGATTAGTATTATTCAGAAGCACACAGTTAAAATTATTTTATTGATCAGTAATAAGTCATCCACATTTGTATATGTATCACAAGGCAGCCAATTTGTGCTTATGTATTTTATTAAGGTAATTATTGGTGATATGTAATTTTAATTCAAAGAACCTGTTATAACTTACGATTATAAGCCAACTCAAAAATATTCAGAGTACATACTTGCTCCAGGATCTAATGTTTAAATAGTGAGCCCTGAGACAACAATAAAACTAGCTGTCACAGACACTGAAATATTTGAATCACCCCTCATGGTCACCAAGACAACTGAGTAAAAATATAGATCTTATGATCCTGAAATTACCGTTTAGGGATTTGGGGATTAAACATCTCTTTCAGACACACCTGTTTTTAACTTGGGTGTCAGAGATAACTGCTGGAGGTAACTTATTTAAATGATATCTGCTTAGAGCAGGTTTATTTCCCAAATCAACATGTGTGCCATGAATGGTAAGATTATCTTATAGAGTTAACATTTGCTATAATTGTAGTGGTGGAAATCTATATTATTTAAGAGCAAGTTTTATTTGTAATACATTCACTTACCTAGAGAAAAAATTCTGAAAATATAGTTTCTTGTTTCCTTGTCATATAGCTTCCCTTCATGTTAAATAACTTTTGTATCTACTAAATGTCCTAGTGAAATATCAGGATATGGTCTAATTCTCCAAATGTTTTATTTTCATGGCACCTTACTCTAGTGAGGTCAATTGGATGCAGTCCAGATGGTTTAGATATTCTTTCTTGATGATCTGGGTTTTCAGGCATTATTGGGAAATTTTGCGCAATTCTTTTTCTGAATTATCCGGTTGCTTTTCATAATGTTTATGATCAAAACCTATTTGTAGGTTGATTTTTAAGTAAGAACAAGCAGTACGAATTTGTGACAGGTTTCATCCCCTTCCTTGAAGTCACATGTTCAAGGAGGAATTGAGTCCTGTTGAAAATCTGTACCCTAACACACTTCTGGAAAAGCAGAATTCACAGTGGCATTGCAAGGAAAACATGAGAAAATTGTAGCCCTGGAGAGTAAATGTTTGACAACATCTATTTTTCACAGTGTGAACTCTACACTGGTTGAGAAGTAAAACACCCAAGGATCTCTCTCTGAATCACAGTAATGTTAATCTTTAGTATCTCTTGAAAAATAGTGTGCCTGGGCTGGAAAAACAATTTGTGGGAAGTAAAAGGAAAAGTACTTAGATCTGTATGAGCTGATTCTTCTTGTTCTCCTTCAAAAGTTTGAGGATAAATAAATGTTATAAATTACTACAGAGAATTTCTCCCTTTTATCTATACTGTGAAAGATTAAATTTGTTCTTTATTAAAAGACAAGGACATGAAGCTATTTCTTGATCTGTGATATCAGATATTTTGATCCCACAAAAATAAAAGAGGGTAATGTAGATTAAATTAAAAATGAAGAATTTAAACATTTTATATTTTCTCCATTTTTAAATCTTACAATGTACATTAGAAATTATTTGAAGATTTTCTATGTCAGCTTCTTAATAGCAGAAGAAGGATTTTTATCCCTTCCTTAATTAATCTGTGCAGGCTATAATAATAATGAAAATAGTTAAGGAATTAACAGCACGAAATTGACTTTAATTTTAAAAGAATCTTCAGTTTTCTTCAATATAATTTAAACTGAAGCTCTGTTTTATTCAGAAGTTAGGCAAGGCCGGGC